>CAJQUN010001146.1:0-100459 GCA_907163345.1 Haberlea rhodopensis | reverse complement strand
TCCCACATTACTGGCCTTGGGGCTCATGGATTTATGACAGGTCATTTTGTTTGATTTTATCGGACCACTTTCACTATTGGGCACTTATTTAACTAAAATGCCCTTCAGATGGACCGTATTATTTATGGTGTATTTTTAATAATATATTTAAAGCTATGCTCGTACGTATATGTACCTTATGATTTCGTAGAGACCGAAACAAACCTTGACTGAGTCTCGCGACCCGATAAATTATGTGACCACATAAAATAACTCACAATCAAATATAAGCATGCAAACACGTGCCCAAGCACGTTTACAACCTCCAATTATATATCGTCAATCCTTGACGATTTACCATTTAAAAGACTCAGGGCTAAGCATGCATAATACCCAAAAAATATATTAATTTTAAGTTCAAAGGTTACCAAATACTAAATCGAGTATTCCAATATTAAAACTTGGCTACAAGCATTCCATTTTAAAGATATAACATTCTCATTAATGTAGACATTGCCCCAATAACGGCTAATTAAACATCGATTCCAAAATCCCGATATTTTCCAAATTTCGAAAAAACCCTTTCTCCGAGCCGCGTCGATCGGTGATTTCATCGGGATCTATCGCGCAATCCAAGGCCAAACAGAACACTCTCGCTCTCGATCGCGAGTCTCCGCGATCGATCGATAGACCCGTGAAGCGATCATGCGATCGCCACTGTGCATCTCACCAAAATTCAGAATCTCGTTCTGATGAAAATGTTCACTGGTAAAAAGACACGTTGAACGATAACTTACGGGCTTCGATAATTAAAAAAACCTATATGCAGGCTATAGGACAGGCTAGAAGAAACTGGGTTTGCTGTATGCAGTTATTTAGCCGATGCTTTGCAAGGGAAAAGTGACATGCTTTGATGGACTGTATTTTCAGTACTGCATTTGCCTTTCATGTATGGGGTTGGGTAGGGCAAGTTTGCAGGTACTAAATTTGTGGTTAAACACATGTTACTGTGATGTAGCAAGCAGCATAATCTTTCCAAACTCTCGGAGGAAAATCTTTTTGGTATTACTACTCTTGCTTCTTGCTATGATTTTTCTTTTTTCTGTTTAATTCTTCCCTTAAACCTGTAAGCACACTAAATTGCTCACAAAATTGTATTATTTCTCGTATTTAGCTATTTTGCACTATTTTTGGTATCATATATCTCATTTGATCTTCTGAAAATGGTGATCCTGAATCCTTACACTTCATTCTGGACGCAGGCATGTCCATCTGGCAGTGAAACTCCTGTTGATCCTGCCATTGTGCAATTGGAACTTGGTTTAGTTAGATATATTTATTGGTCTTTGTCGCCTAGAATGGCAAGCAGGTTATCAAGAGTTGGCTACTGCTTTATTTCAGGCAGAGATTGAATACACTTTGTTATGTCCCTCGTTAGTTCTTTCTGAACAAAGTAAGCAACGACTGTTTGAACACTTTTGGAGTAGTAATGGTGCCAGAATAGGGGAAGATGGTGCCTTTGGTTGGTCAACATGACTGGAGAAAAGAAGAAGAACAAAGGGAGAGACTTATTAGCGAAGAGGCCTAAAAAATAGCTGATGAGGGTGGCTGGACAGGTTGGTTTTGAACCGTATCGCAGAATAAGGAAATTAATGAATTTCCAGCTAGTACTCTGCTGAGAATGATTTCATTGTTGAGGAGTTCGATAATGAATCTAATGCTAGAGATGTTGAGCAGAAGGATGATATTGAGTCTCTCTGCTTAAAGCCCTTGGGATTGATGCTACTGCCGAAGCTGATATCAAGGTCAAAGATACAAGACGTGGACTAATTGGTAAAGGCAGAGTTGGCTAGAGATTTTGATCAGTGGATGCCCCTTCATTTGCCTTCATTCATATTTATTTTGTGTATGAAAAAACATTTTAAAACCCTTCTATCTTCATTCTTCCATTGTTTGTTTTAGCACTTTTTCATGTATTTTGTGATTCTATATCTGATAATTACTGGAATGATTGGATAAGAAATTTGTCCAAAGGTAACTAGCCAGAAATGAAAAAACAACAGCTTTTGTTTAAGAAACTTATTGGGATACTCGTGAAAACTTTTTGAAATTTTGACCCATGCTCAGTATGTGATGCTAATCCTGAGAACCCACTCTAACGTGTTAACATCATGATATTAACACCTGTCAGCCATTGATGCTTCCTCATATGTGGACTTCCTGTTTTGGTTTTCTGGTAAATGTTATTGTTTATGCATCATTTTCTAATTTCCAATAATTGGCAAAACAGATTCAAAGTATCGTAATGGTAGTACAGCTGATGAGGAAGACAATGAGCAACTATTCAGGATAATATTATATGAAGATGTGAGTGATTACCTGTTCTTCAATAAAATCCGAGGATGCCCAGATGTCTCTCGTTGCGCAGTTTATAGATTTTTACAAAGGGGGAATAGCTCAATGGTGGGGTGTTGTGGCATTTTAAAAGATATGTCCAGTTATTAAAAGTTTATACCCTATATCTTATTGATTCATCGCATCCAAGCTGATTTTTGTGGCCGATGCTTGTAACAGCATCTTTATCATGACAAAATGACATGCACCACCTTCACATGGCTCTGTTCTTGGCATCAAGTGTGGTCTTTTTTTTTCCCGAAAATTACGTATTAACCACTCTGTTGTGGTAACAAACAAATATTCAGGCAGTGTTAATTCTTTTCAACTACTTGAATGGGTGGTGTGAATGTAATTTCTAAGCATTTCAAATAGCAGTTGGGAGTGTTAAGGCATGGGATCTGCATGGCTAACATTCTTGATGTTCAAATTGGCGTGCTGTGCATGGGCTTGTTGATCAGAAAGAAAGATAGGGAAATACTGATTTATTAGTTCTTCGACTTTGCTTTATTTAAAGACTTGTTGATGTGGCTTAATCATTGTTATTATTGAGAAAACAACTGGTTTTTTTGGGGAATTTCCGGTAGGATGTAGACAATTGATGTTAACTGTTTTGCTGACAATTTGTGGAATTGTTTTAGTAATTTTTATTCCGGGCACATTTATTCTCTCTCTCGGTGATACTTCTGCCTGTATTTGTTTATTTTGTTGTTTATGTTCCTGTGCCCTTTATATTCATACTCTGGTTTACTTGGGTTTCTCTATAAGTGAGCATAAACAATTTGCAATCTCTTGGAATGAGGTATCTAAATCTCTTGTAAATTTCACACCGTCTTGTGCTTAGTAAGATTTTCTTCCTGTTGTATGCTGCTTGTGGAATTTTTCTTGATAAGAAACAGAACTTGCTAATATATATAAAATGTACAATTGAAGGATAAAACATCATTAGAACCGATGTTTCAAAAATATTGATTGACAACCCTGTGTGCACTAGAACCTGCATTGGCCATGACCTCGTTCATGCCATGACTGATAATTTCTTGACTTTTGTCACTCTTTTATTTCTGCTGGGTGATTAATTTGATGTGTGACCTTATTTCAGTTTAGTTATGAGTCTCTTACTTAGCCATGATGGCTTACTGCTATTGCTGTTCTGGTCACTGTCTCATGTTTACAGGACTTACACAAACGGTTCAAGTTGGATTGAAAAAACCCTCAGTTTGGAGACTCTTCCTTATCCTGTGTTAGAGAATTTGAAAAGAGTTCATGATGTTCTAATAGAAAAAACAGACCAACTCGAAGAATATCAGTTTGGAGCTTCTTATTAACGCCCCCAATGAAGAAAATGTGAGGAGTGACACCATGAAATTTCTTCGCAATGCCACCTTGCTTTGCTTAAAAACTTTTCCTCAGAATTACATGTTGCAAGAAGCTGCTATGGTAGCTGAAGAGCTATCAAACCACAAGTATTAATTCGACCTGCGGTTCTGTAACCCCATGTCGAGTTTCGGCAAAAACTTTATTGAAAAATAATCGGCAGGTTCGCCTTTTCTCTCCCGGTTGACTTTAATATTTGAAACATTTAAGTTGTATATTTTACTACTGTATGATATCCAGCAACATGATCTGAGAACAAATTACTAATTGCCTCACATAATTCTTAATTTCTTGTTGATGCTTGTGTATTTGCATCATTATATTCTAGGGAACATCTATGACAGAAGAAATTGTGATATGATGCATCCTAAAGAGTGTTGGCCACAAGTGAATGTGTAAACTTTGTTTTATCAGGTTGAAAGGCTTTTTCAGCACTTCCTAGAGAGCGGCCTATGAAAGCTTAAAAGTGATAATCCTCATGGACTTAGCATATGGCGTCAAGTGATATTGAGATAATTGTCTACATTATAAAAACCCTCCCCTACATCATATATTCATCTTATGAGATTCTCTGTCTTGACAAATCAGGATGATGACTCTTTTAATACTTTATTAAATTTGACAAAGACTGACGTATGTGTCCGACCCGACTTGATTCTCTTCATTGTTCATGTAGTCTATCCCAATTCATTGGGATTAAAGGCTTTGTTTTGTTGTTGTAGTAATAAATTTGACAAAGCAGGAGGCTCGTCCGAAGGCTCCTCTTTTATATTTCTGGTACGCTGAAATGGAGCTTTCAAACGATAATTCCGATTCATCATCCCGTGCAACACATATCTTGTCTTGCTTAGGCAGTGGAGCAAGATTTAGTCCATTTAAAGGTCAACCATCAGCTCAGCAAAAGCTTAGAGCCCAATAGGGGTTCAAAGATCAAATAAAAATGCTAAGTTCGATGTGGGCACGTGGTATCATAGATGATCATTCTGCTACTGTAATTTGCTCAGCAGCTTTGTTTGAAGAGCTGACATCTGGATGGACTTCTGCTCTGGAAATTTTGGAACATTCTTTTACAATGGTGCTTCCAGGTGAATAAGCTTTTTCAGTGATTTTTTTATTTATTCTCAGTAGTTTGCACTCTTTTCGCTGGACTGAAATTATGAACTAGGAAATTTTCCGAATGTCCTGTCCACCAACTTTCAGTTGTCTAAAGAGATACAAGAATGGCAGGTGAACTTCTCAATCTTCCATGTTCAATTTTCGGAGAATTTTTATTTGGAAAATAGATGTTATCCTTTTTTGGATTAAATCTATCCGGGGCACTTTCAGAAATGAACAGTTAAATATTTCACTTATCTCAAGTTAAAGCAATTGAACTGTGGTATGGATTCACAAAATTTTGAAGTGAGGCAATAGTCAATAAGAACATAGATACGCACAAGTTTCTGCTGGCAGATAGTTTAAAATGACTAAATAATTTTCTGTTATGTTCACATGTGAAAAGATAATATAAACTAAATCCAGAAGAGTTTACTTCATGTATCTTTATTCCCTTGAAAAGTCCTATATGCCCCATAATGTGGCCATGATCTGTAATAGCATGCAAACCTAAACAATGATCCCAGGACCCGCCCCGACCCGCTCCCAAACCCCGGGTTCAATGCGGGTCCGGGTCTGGATCCGTCCCATTGCCATCCTTAGTTGAAATGAGCCATCTTTATACTTCACCCAATAAACTGCGATGGACTTTGGATGATTACTTCCACAAGTAAAATCTTTTATCCTCTTTCTTATTCAGATTATTGGTGATATCAACAACTTAAGATGGCGCAAGTTCTTAAATTTGCTTGCACTTATGCTTGTCGTTGCAGGACATCATCGGTGATAACATGGCTCTATGTATTGTCATTTGAGATGAGTGCAGGGGGCTCCCAACATAGAATTCGTGGACTTCTTGTAAGGGCACTAGAGGATGGCAAATTGCAGAATTTGGAGATTCTCTGGCGGTGTCATCTTGAATATGAGATGGACATAGCATGCAACTTTGCTGCAGCTAAAAGAGTTCTGTTTCGGGCAATACCCGCTTGTCCCTGGTATCATTTATTTAACATTACTTGGTGCATATACACACAAGTAATTTATGTCACATCGACTCACTGTTGGACACAAAATTTATGTTTATTGAAGTGGCCATCCTTGTTATGTACTGCTTCCCGTTCAAAAGAATCTGGAAGTTGTATAAACTGATCATCGGATTCCACACTTAAATTTTAAGCGAATATGTTTTAGTCCCAGTTGATTTTTACCATGGTGAGGCGTGGAAACAGTTGTCATTATGAAATGTAGTATCTTGCAAAAAGAGCTAGAGAGGATGGAATTATTCCAGAAAGTATAGTATCTGCGCAAAGCTGCAATGTTCAACAAATTTCAGAAAACTTTATGAATCAGTTCGTCGTGATAATTGGTTCTCGAGGTGGAGGCCGGATTGCTAATCAAAAGCAACGTGGATAAATCTATTTTGCCCACATGATTATGATATTCCTTGATCATTTCAACCAATCTTGTTATCCTTTTGTCAAGCCACCTCGAGAGATGCATTTAACTTGGATATTTTATTTCTTTCTTCATCAGAACCATCTACGGAAGAATAGTAAAACCATCTGTGAGAGTTTTAAATTTCTGTAACAGAAAATGTTGCAAGCTACACATCCAGACAACTAATATGCAACATAATGGAATGAAGACATCCCATCCCTTACCCAATCCCTGAGACAACACATAAAATTATGAGAAATTTATCCAGACAAATGGTGGAATACAAATATAGAACAAATTACACAATCAACATACAATGCAATAAAGTCAATTCTGGTTAAATGTAAAGAACATAACATGGATTGGATTAAAATAAAATAAGTAATAGACTGTAAAAGTATGTGTTAGGATCGGGGTAGTGTTTAGAAGGGGGGGGGGGGGGGGGGGGGGGGGTTGAATAAACACTAGATTTAATTTCGATTTCTTTTTCTGGTTAACTGTAAACTGTTAAGTATTACAGTTGCTTCTCAATATTGGGCAAGTCAGCAGACACTTGTTATAGTGCGGAATACGTCTACTGAACTTGTGAGGAATAAAACTGAGGTAATACAGCAATAAACAAATAACACAAGAGTTGTTTCTGGAAGTTCGAAGCACAACGCTTCTACGTCTCCCCTTCTTCCTTTGCAGGAAGGATTCACTAGAAGACTTGGTTTACACTTTTACAGTATACAACCTTCTTAGGCACTAACACACTTGGCCTAAACTCCTAGCAATCACAATCTTCTTAACTTTTGATTACAAGAGATTCTCTAACACTCTTTACAGAATAAACTTTCTAGCTTCGAGTGTTTTTGAGCAGCAGACGTCAATTGGAAATAATCTGTCACAGATTCAGTTTCACAGCTTGTCTGCTCTTTGCTGAACGTTTGGAATATCAGTAATATGATTTTCTTGATTGCTTTGAAGTATATCACTTTGTTGAAAATCGCTCAGCCCCTCTTCAATTTCTGCTTGGACATATTTATAGGTTTGGTTGTCCAACGATAGCTTTTCTGTATATGGAAGAGATTAGCTTTCCAAATTCATATTGTCTTCTTTCCTATTTTGTTTAAGCAACGGCTCTTTTCACTCTGACGGTAATGGTGGCGGAGATATAGCAGAGTGCGCCGCTCTGTTGTACCTTTGTCAGAGAATGTTGTACTTATTTTGTCTCGTTGCTTAGTGCTCTTACTGAAAGTTTAGACTTCTGCTGGTTTTGTTTGCTCAACTGGTCGTTCATCTTCTTATAACCAGTTGATGTCTTTGTTCAGTGGGACTATCCAGTTGATAGTTGTCCAGTAGATGTCTGTCCAGTTGGTGACCATCCAGTTGATGTCTATCCAGTTGGTAGCCATCCAGTTGATGTCTTGTCTAGTTGATGTCTATCCAGTTGGTAGCCATCCAGTTTGTGTCTTTCAGCCGGTTGGTGTCTTCACCCGGTAGGTGTTCATACAGTTGATCTTTATCACCCGGTAAGACTTCAATATCTGGTAGGTGTCTTCATCTGGTAGATGTCTTCATCAGGTAGGAGTCTTTATCCGGTAGATGTCTTCATCCGGTAGGAGTCTTTATCCGGTAGATGTCTTTATCCGGTAGATGTCTTCATCCGGTAGGAGTCTTTATCCAGTTGGTCTTTGACATCCGGTAGGTGTTTGTAATCACCAAAACTTAGAAATCGTTTTCCCAACAATTTCCCCCTTTTTGGTGATGACAAAACTAAGCAATAATCGATTTCTTACTTGAGTAAATAAGATGAGAGTCCTGAAAATACTTGAAGACATAATGGAAAAGAAATTTTCATTTGTTATTAATATAAGCAGATTACAAGTTGTAATCAAACTGGACAATTGAGAGAGATTCATCTTCATTTAAGATGAATTCTAATAACTTGAATAGAATCTAAGACAAATCTAGTTTTACACAATATAGCTGATACATGACAAATTTTTTAAACAAGCACTGTAGACCTGGAGAGCTTCGATCCATCTAATGTCAGAGAGGAAGAGCTCGATCCACCTTATTTCAGAGAGGAAGAGCTCGATCCACCTTGTTTCAGAGATGACCTAATAAGAATACTCTATCTCTGCCGGTCTACCTTGTTTCAGAGAGAAGGTCGGGAAGAGTCATATGTATATTCATCAGGCAGCTTCCATGGTTCAAGGATTCACCTATCAGAATACTCTATCTCTGTCTTCCCCCTTTTTGTCATCAGCACCCAGATAACTCCTGATAGCAGGTCCTGACTGATGATGAGCATCAGAGAAGGATCCAAAACGCTGAAGCTTAATGGAGCTGGGTTAGATAAGTAATCAACCCATGAGGGGTTGATTTAGATAAGTAATAAACCCATGAATCGGAAAAGCTTTAACAGAAAACCAAGGAATTTTGAAAGTCTTGAAGTTAATCATGATGAGTGAATGTGTGTTATGTGAGCAAACAAGAGTCGTTATTTATAGAACAGAAAAGGTTTCAATTAATGTGAATGCATTTATGTTGATCAGTAAATACAAAGAAAAAGTCAACTAAAAACAGTAAATAGATTGGAGTAATTAAGAAGGAGTCAGAAAACGATACTATTTTCGCCCGAACCAATGTTTGGAATAGTCGCGTTTTTCGGTAGGCGATTGACGCGGACTTCGAGATCTCGGTTGAGCAGTTGATCTGGACTGAGTGAGTGCTCCAGTTGCAGGGGATGAACGATCAGTTGAACTTGAAGCTCGCTGTGATGAAGGAGCAGTTTTGCTGGGTTCAGGCAGTCTGGATTATTTGAGGAGCTGCAGGCAGGCTGTTGCATATATCTTGAATCTGAGAAGCAAATGCTGCCTGCAAGGTGGCCAACTGATCGGTTAAGACTCTCTTGGCGTCTTCAATCTTTTCTCCAAGAGCCAGGGATGTGGCAGCATGAAGAGATTCATTATTTTGATTAATCTGAAGACGAGCCTGGCCAATCCGAGAAAGAGTGTCCGCCATAGTGTTCTCAGTAAAAGTTTGAAGTCGGGTGACAGTAGTTGTTAAACTACTTAAGTCCCTGTAGACTTGCTGGAATTGAAAGTCTGTGTGCTGCTGATGGGTTCCTAGAATGAGAGTTGCAGTCCGCTCTTCCTGCTTAAGTTTATTGACATCGCTGGCTAGTGCTGATATTGCAGTGGAGAGATTAGCTAGCTGTGCAGCAATGTTCGGTGGTTCGTCCAGAGGGTTTGTAAAGACAAAGAAATCCTCTGAAAGTTCTTGAGCTATGGACAGATCTACAGGAATCATTTGAGTAGCAGCAGTAGGATCAAGAGCATCGGGATGAGCATCTATAACTGCAGTGGATAGAAAGCCAGTTTCTTCAATAAGTGGGACAGCTGGGGAGTCTGAGATAGTGGCAGTTGCTTCAATGTGTGGAGCAGCCATATCAGCAGTGTCTTGGTCAACCGCAGCAACAGATGACTGGGTATGATCATTGGAATGCGAAGACTCACTGAGTTCATGGTTGCCAGAGGAAATGGTAACTTGCTGAACTACCGTCTGAATCACTGTGTCCACATTGGTGTGATCAACAACCATCGGTTGGGACGGTTGATCATTATAAGAGCTGGGAGCAGAAGAGAGTTCTTTAGCAGAATAAGCTGCCTCCAAGGCAGTTGATGCTATCTCTGCTCCAGTGGGAGTGATCTCTAGGACAGTAGAAGTGATCTCCACAGTAGAGGGGACAATCTCCAAATTTTCAATAGCCGTTTGTAAATCTGGCTGGTCGGGGCTTGCAATATTCTCAGCAGTGGAGCATGAGTGAATTCCAGTGGATATGCGAATATAATGAAGAGCGAGCTCAGCCATTTCCAGCTTGGGGCCAAGAGCATTTAGAACGGCTCTATCATGATTCGCGGTGCCTGAATCACCATTGAAGTGTTGAAGGCGGGTTTCCACAAGGGCTTGAAGTTCGCCCACATAGTTCATCAGGCGAAAAACATCCCGTAGCTTCAGGCTTTTCTCGGGGTCTGAGATTTGAAGATAGGCCAAGATTTGGTTCTCATCTTCCCTGGCCTGATCCAGAATAGGATCGAAATCATCAAATCGAACTTTACTCGAGCCTTTACCCAACGATCAAAAATCTCGAGCTGTGGTTTGCAGTTTGGCTTCAACTGTATCCATGACCATTTGGATCTCGAAGGCAACAGGAGTGGACACTGGAGCCGTAAGAGTTTTTCCTTTGCCAGCAGGGGTGGTCTTTGGATGCCAGTACGGACATAAGGACTTGGGTGTCCTAAAGCTGATAGTGACTGGTGCTTGCTGAGAGCTCACTAGTGCTGACGGAGTGTCAACTGGAACCATTGATGGAGCAGGCACCATGACTAATGAAGCAGTTGGTTCCTCAGTTGGAGGAATTACAGGGCTGGGTTCTCTATCAGGAATAACGTCTGTAGGTCCGGCGGAGGAGATGGTATCAGAAGCGGCAATGACCGGCTGACGGATAGCTGAAGGAGCAGCTTTTCTGGTTCTGGGCTTCTTAGGAGGGGGAGGAGGAGGAGAAGACTCAGCGCATTCCGAGACAGTTTGTTCAGAGTCACTAATTACTTGAGTCAATCGGCGCTTTGTCACCCCACCTTCTCTGCCAATTCGTTGTCGATGAAGCTGAAGATACTTGGCAGTGATAAGTCTCCCTGGATGAAGGTTGGAGAGAGCCCCTGTCTTAATGTGTTTGCTGTCAAAAAGGCTGCTTAGCGGGAGAGCAAAGCCTGATTGACCCTTGCCAGAGACTACTAGACTAGTCAGAGTTTGAAATAACACAACTGACCAGTTTATCTCCAATCCTTTGCATATTGCACTCATAACGTCAAATTTTTCAGTGGTGATCATATCAAATGATCCAGTCTTACATAGAAGCCCCTTGGAGATGATATCTGCCAGTTGTCGATAATGGCTCTTCATTAATACTTTCCTGAATGGGGGACGTTGAAGACGATGAGCAGAGTCAGAAGCTGTGAAGCGCATCTCTTCTCGTAGTTCCACTGGAATAGTGGAAAAATCAGTAAGTCCGGTGGAGGGAAGGCACATGTGTGAAGCAAATTCAGGTTGAGTGATTTTAACCAACTGTCCAGATATGGATGCCACCACGGTGTCATCAACAACCTTGGCAGTAGCAAAGAACTCGTGTAGCTCGTCCTTGTAGAATGAGGGGGCCTGGCTCAGGATTACCAAGAGTCCTGAGGTATCCAGCTTTTGAATCAGCTCCTTTGTCTCCTCATCAGATGATGTGTATATAGAATGAAAATCTACATGAACAACATTGGTGATGAAGCTTGGCTGTACATTCTTTGAAGTTTTGGATGAATATGAGGAAGAAGCAGCAGCAATCTTGTTAGAGTAGAATTTTCTGAAAGAAAAGATAGTTGCAGTGAATTGTTGGAGAAGAAGAGTAGTGAAACTAATGGCGGTGAAAATGAAAGTATATGTAACGTCGTACTGTAGATGAGCGGACACATGTATACGTGGCGATCATCTAACGATTTAAAAAAAATTAACTACTAAATAGAAGGACAGGATTTAGGCGGGAGTGAAATAATTTATTTTACACAAAAGTAATTTTGAATTCCGGCGTTCATTAGGTTAATAAGTATCGAGGGTTATTTTTGTCAAAGCATATTTGGTAACATCTGCTGGTGTGTATGGTTCGACTGGTAGGAAGGCATCTACTGGATGTAGAGTCCTACTGGTACGGATACACCTACTGCAGCTGACCATTGTATTACCAGCTGAGCTTAAATAACCATGATAGGATTATAACTGAAATCCCCCTAAATTTATGCAAATAAACTAACTGATTCCCCCTGAATTTATTACCAAAACAAAATAATCAAGAAGTAATTTCAATTAAACCAAGAATATTTCGAAAGTAAGAAAACTTAGCGTCCTGTAGGGGTTTTGTGAAAATGTCTGCTGCCTGTTGTTCGGTAGAAATATACTCCAGCCGAATTTCTTTCTTCATAACATGATCTCTGATAAAATGATGACGGATGTCAATATGTTTAGTACGAGTATGAAGAACTGGATTGTATATTATAGCAATGGCAAACGTATTATCACAAAAGATGGGAGCCTCTGTGGACTCAATTCCATAATCTCTGAGTTGTTGCTGAATCCAGAGCAATTGAGCACAGCAGCTTCCAGCAGCAAGGTACTCTGCCTCGGCAGTGGAAGTTGCTATGGATGTCTGTTTCTTGCATCCCCATGATATCAGTCGATCTCCAAGGAATTGACAATACCCACTGGTGCTTTTTCTGTCAATTTTGCATCCAGCATAGTCAACATCTGAGTATCCAATAAGATTAAAAGTTGAGTCTCTTGGATACCATAGACCAACATTCTCAGTGCCTTTCAAATATTTGAGGATCCTTTTGACAGCAGTGAAGTGCGACTGCTTGGGATTTGCTTGAAACCGGGCGCACATACACACTGCAAACATAATATCTGGTCGGCTGGCTGTCAAATATAATAGAGATCCAATAATGCCTCGATACATTGTAACTTCGACTGGTATTCCTGAATTATCCAAGTCGAGTTTGGCAGATGAGCTCATTGGTGTAGCAGCAGCTGAGCTGGTACTCATTCCATATTTCTTCAGCAGCTCTTTAGTGTATTTAGACTGATTTATCAAGATTCCTTCACTAGATTGCTTGATTTGCAATCCTAAGAAAAATGATAATTCTCCCATCATGCTCATCTCAAATTGGTCCTGCATTATCTTTGAAAATCTTTCACATAATTTTGGGTTAGTACTGCCAAAAATAATGTCATCAACATATATCTGAACTAGCAGAGTATGGTCTCCCTTTGTAAATTTAAATAAAGTTTTGTCCACCGTGCCAATGGTGAAGTCATGATCAATCAAATATTTTGATAGAGTTTCATACCATGCACGGGGAGCTTGCTTCAGACCATACAAGGCTTTGTTCAGATGATAAACATAAGATGGTTGCAGATGGTTTTCAAATCCAGGAGGTTGTTCAACATATACTTGCGGTTAAGAAATGCACTCTTAACATCCATCTGATAGACCTTAAAGTCTTTAAATGCAGCAAATGCAAGAAATATGCGAATGGCCTCTAATCGGGCTACAGGGGCAAAGGTTTCATCAAAATCAATGCCTTCTTCCTGCCTGTATCCCTGTGCAACTAGTCTTGCTTTATTCCTAATTACTGTACCATTTTCATCTAGCTTATTTCTAAATACCCATTTAGTGCCAATAATTGTGTGATGAGATGGACGTGGAACTAAATGCCATACTTTGTTTCGCTCAAACTGATTTAGTTCTTCCTGCATTGCTTCTACCCAACTTGGGTCTAATATAGCTTCATCAATCTTCTTAGGTTCTATATGAGATATGAATGCAGCATGAAGGAATTCATTAATCATTTGTCCTATGGTACGTAGAGGAGCAAGAGGGTTACCGATGACCTGCTCCGGTGGATGATCCTTCTTCCACCGGAGCGAAGGTCCATGAGGATTGAGTTCTTCACTTGGCTGGATATGAGTGGGCACATCAGAGGTTCTGATAGACTCATCTTTCTCATTTGTTCCTTCTACTGCAGCAGGGGTAGATGCAACTGTTTCATTGGTAGCTGGCTGCAGTGCTTGTTGGCCATCAGACTCCTCTGCTTGAGCTTCAGGCACTTCTGGTTCCAAGGAGCAGTCAGTCCTGCTTCTGTAATCTATCTCATCATCAACTTTTTCATCAATATAAGTGCTTTCCAGTCGATTACTTAAATTGTTGATTTGCAGATTAGATACAGTACAGTCAGTAGGTTCATCAAATTTTACATGCACTGATTCTTCTACAGTAAGAGTTCTATTATTAAATACTCTGAAGGCCTTACTAACTGTAGAATAGCCAAGGAATATTCCAGCATCAGATTTGGCATCAAAAGCGGTGAGATGAGTCTTTCCATTGTTGTGAATAAAACATTTGCAACCAAACACATGGAAATAAGAAATATTTGGCTTACTGCCATTCCAGATCTCATAAGGGGTTTTATTTGCTCGCTTATTAATCATTGATCTGTTCTGCGTATAACATTCTGTGTTGACAGCTTCTGCCCAAAATTTCTGCAATATTTCTGATTCCGCGAGCATAGTTCGCGCAGCTTCTTTCAAAGTGCGGTTCCTACGCTCAGCAACTCCGTTTTGTTGAGGAGTTCTAGCAGCAGAGTATTCGTGTTTAATACCAAGGTCATCTAGATATGATTCGAGTGATTGATTGGTGAACTCAGTACCTTTATCACTGCGAATTCTATCTATCCCACACGATTTCTCATTTTGGAGTCTTTTAAGTAGTTTGATCAGCTTTGGAGTAGCCTGATCTTTGCCACTTAGGAATAAGACCCACGTGAAACGAGTGTAATCGTCTATTAACACTAGGGTATACTTCATTCCCCCTAGACTTGTTACTGGTATAGGACCAAACAGATCCATATGCAGCAACTCTAGGCACCGAGAAGAAGATTTACTCCCTTTGTTCTTAAAGGAGGATCTGATTTGCTTACCAAGTTGGCATGCTGCACAGATCATGTCTTTTGAGAACTCAATTTGGGGCAGTCCAATAACTAGATCAAGTTTACGCAGACTGGCAATAGTTTTAAAATTTAAGTGACTCAACCGTTTGTGCCAAAGCCAATTTTTGGAAGAATTCAGGGCAGCTAAGCAAGTAGAGGAGGTAGGCTGATTAAGATTCCAATCAATTTTATATGTGTTATCATACCTTCTACCTATAAGTAATATACTGCCATCAGTAGATTTAATTGTGCATGAGTGCTGATTGAATTCTACGGAATGACCATTATCACACAGTTGACTTATGCTAATCAAGTTATAGCATAGATTTTCAACTAAAAGAATATCTTTAATGATGATGTTACCGTAGATAATCTTACCCTTACCCACGGTTCTACCTTTCGCGTTATCTCCAAAAGTTATTCTGGGTCCGGTGGAGTCCACCAGTTCAGACAATAAGCTTGCATTTCCTGTCATATGTCTAGAGCATCCGCTGTCCAGGAACCATTCTGAGCTCCGAACTGGATGCATTCTAGTTTCCTACAATTAAAGCGATATAATGATTGGTACCCAATCCTACTTGGGTCCGGGTAGGATTAGTCCTTTCGGAACCCACACTTGTATGACCCTAAGTGACTTAGGTCGGTGTGTGTTCTGAAATGTGTGTGCATTTATAAATGATGGTGATGATTTTGACTGTGAAGTGTGATAATATGTGTATGCATGTGCTTTTGGTTTGTAGTTCCTGTTATTGAGCATATACCTCTTCTGGTCAGGCTTACAGTTGTAGTACCAGTTGGGTTTAACCTCTCTAGCTGCTCGACCAATGGGTTTAAGTTCATTTCTAAACTTTTGCCTCGGTTTAGCCTCTTTGAGTGGTTCTACATAACCGATACCCCTGTGCTGTGCCTGTTCCTTGATGAGTGTTGCTTTAACAGGTTCTTTAACCAGTTCATAAGGGTCATATACTGTGCTAGACCTTACAAAGTTCATTGATTGAACCTTGCTTTTTGTTATACACAGTTGAGGTTTATTACCTGATGAACTGCTTTCATTACTATTATAGCCTATGCCTGTTAGGTCACCAGCAAGCCTTATAGATTCAAGCATTTCATCCTTTCTGGTAGTGGACGCATTCCAAGTGCTAACCAGTTTGCTAAGTTTCTGGTAGGCACACTTGGCTTCATCTCTTTCTTTCACTAGGAGACTGGCTGTTTTCCTTAAGCAGTTCAACTCCCTCGATTGTTCATAATCAAGTTTGTTTTTCTGCGGTTCAATTGGGATTGAGTGCTCAGTCTTATAGCTTTCAAAAGATTCATATAGCGTCCGATACTCATTGATCATGTCCTGCAAAGCATTGGTTAGTTCACTATGTGTAAATTCAGATAGGTTAGATTCGTGTACCTCATTTTCATCATTTGCCATTAAGCAGTGGACTTCCTCGTCTTCACTTTCGCTGGATGAGCTAGATAACTCCTCTGATTCTGATTCAGAATCAGCCCATTTGCTCTTGCTTTCTTCTGCCATTAAAACCTTTTGATCTCTGTCCCTTTTGGATGATCTTCTGGTTTCTTTGGATTTTCTGTAATCCTTGGATCCTCTTTTGTGATCATCCTTTTTGGGTTTAGGACAGTCAGCAATGAAGTGCCCTGGTTTGAGGCAGCTGAAGCATACTCGCTCTTCTTCTTCTGAATTTCCTTTAGAATTCTGCCTTCGAGGATATTGATAAGATCTCTGTTCTTCTTCATGAATTTCCCAAATTTCTTTACGAACATTGCCATAGCATCATTACACATCTTTTCTTGAGTCATCTCTGTAGAAGTAGGCAGAGACTCCGATGCAGTGAGAGCTTTGGTTGGTTGACTGGTATTTGGTTCATCTTCAACCCGAATGCCTAATTCGAATTCATAGGCTTTTAAATCAGCAAACAGATCATGTAGATCTATCTTGTTGATGTCCTTCGATTCTCTCATAGCAATGGTCTTGACATCCCATTCTCTTGGAAGACCTCTCATTACTTTGAGAGTGACTTCTCTGTTGGGTAACTCCTTACCCAGACTGCTCAGTTCATTAATTATTTCAGTCACTCTTTCATCATACTCGTTGAGAGTTTCTCCATTCATCATCTTGATATGCTCAAACTTTTGTAGAGCCACAGTAAGCTTGTTTTCTTTGGTTTGATCATTTCCTTCACAGAGTTGGGCAATCTTCTCCCAGATTTCTTTGGCTGTTGAGCACATTTTTATTTTGTTGAACATATTTTTGTCCAAAGTTTTGAACAGAATGTCCTTAGCAACGTTGTCCAGATTTGCCTTTTTCTTATCTTCGTTTGACCATTGAGATCTTTCTTTTTCTACCATTTGTGGATCACCACTTGTGATGGAAGCAGCTGTATTGATTTTCATGATCTTCAACGGTCCTTCAGTGATTACATACCACATATCATCATCTTGAGCACTTAGATGAGCTTGCATACGGATTCTCCAGTCATCATATTCATCTTTCTTGAACATTAGAATCTTGCTGAATGAGGCCATCAGTATTTGGCAATTGGTAATTTCTGAAGATTGAGAAGACCTAAGCTCTGATACCACTTGTTAGGATCGGGGTAGTGTTTAGAAGGGGGGGTTGAATAAACACTAGATTTAATTTCGATTTCTTTTTCTGGTTAATTGTAAACTGTTAAGTATTACAGTTGCTTCTCAATATTGGGCAAGTCAGCAGACACTTGTTATAGTGCGGAATACGTCTACTGAACTTGTGAGGAATAAAACTGAGGTAATACAACAATAAACAAATAACACAAGAGTTGTTTCTGGAAGTTCGAAGCACAACGCTTCTACGTCTCCCCTTCTTCCTTTGCAGGAAGGATTCACTAGAAGACTTGGTTTACACTTTTACAGTATACAACATTCTTAGGCACTAACACACTTGGCCTAAACTCCTAGCAATCACAATCTTCTTAACTTTTGATTACAAGAGATTCTCTAACACTCTTTACAGAATAAACTTTCTAGCTTCGAGTGTTTTTGAGCAGCAGACGTCAATTGGAAATAATCTGTCACAGATTCAGTTTCACAGCTTGTCTGCTCTTTGCTGAACGTTTGGAATATCAGTAATATGATTTTCTTGATTGCTTTGAAGTATATCACTTTGTTGAAAATCGCTCAACCCCTCTTCAATTTCTGCTTGGACATATTTATAGGTTTGGTTGTCCAACGGTAGCTTTTCTGTATATGGAAGAGATTAGCTTTCCAAATTCATATTGTCTTCTTTCCTATTTTGTTTAAGCAACGACTCTTTTCACTCTGACGGTAATGGTGGCGGAGATATAGCAGAGTGCGCCGCTCTGTTGTACCTTTGTCAGAGAATGTTGTACTTATTTTGTCTCGTTGCTTAGTGCTCTTACTGGAAGTTTAGACTTCTGCTGGTTTTGTTTGCTCAACTGGTCGTTCATCTTCTTATAACCAGTTGATGTCTTTGTTCAGTGGGACTATCCAGTTGATAGTTGTCCAGTAGATGTCTGTCCAGTTGGTGACCATCCAGTTGATGTCTATCCAGTTGGTAGCCATCCAGTTGATGTCTTGTCTAGTTGATGTCTATCCAGTTGGTAGCCATCCAGTTTGTGTCTTTCAGCCGGTTGGTGTCTTCACCCGGTAGGTGTTCATACAGTTGATCTTTATCACCCGGTAAGACTTCAATATCCGGTAGGTGTCTTCCTCCGGTAGATGTCTTCATCCGGTAGGAGTCTTTATCCGGTAGATGTCTTCATCCGGTAGGAGTCTTTATCCGGTAGATGTCTTCATCCGGTAGATGTCTTCATCCGGTAGGAGTCTTTATCCAGTTGGTCTTTGACATCCGGTAGGTGTTTGTAATCACCAAAACTTAGAAATCGTTTTCCCAACAGTATGCAACCAAATGATTCGTGAAGGCAAATCATGGTAACAAAATACAACTAAAACAATTTGATCAGCCATCATTTCAGACAAAAACATAAGCAGTGAGATAAGGAAAATCCAAATTTTGTAGATAGTTCTTCTCTGCCATAGTGGGAAAAAAATACGTGGAATATTTTCATTTTCAAAATACACGTAGTTTCATAATTATAAGGCAACGAAAAGAGTAGAATAATACAACAATATTACTTTCATACAAGAATCAAATTGTGGATATATTGCTCCTGAAACTATTCCATCATAAGCAAGACAACGTAAAATACAAAAATCTCAAAACATAGTATATCAATAACATAATAAGCCAGTATAAATTGGTGATGCCATTTTTAGAGCCATCTACTCACACAACAATGAAGAAATTGTGATCTGTATATCTCAGAAACATACATATTATTTTATTAATTAGCAAATTTTAGTCTGTTGTGCTACATATTATTGTAACAAAAGAAAGCTAACTTATGGCATCAATTCAGATGGTCCTTGAAATATGTGCAACCTAGACGAACTGTGCCAAGAGAACAATAAAAATGAAAACAAAAGCTGCCAAGTTAAATTAAAATGGGAAAGACATCAAATTAAATATGATAATTGCTCTTTTTACACCCGAATAAATCACAAGGTTTAAAATCTAAAAAATTTAAGAGAATTTAAGAAAAAGGTATAGAAAAAGTGGAATCAACATCAACACTCAAAGATTTATGCATGAAACTAAATACCTTAGCTGAGGCGAAACCAACACAAATACCAAGCTCAGAGTGACCACTTACTGGCCAAAAAAGATGGCATCATTGACATTCAAGTCCATAAATACCCCTTCTTTACCTGTTATTTAGTCAATAATGCATCATTAAAAAATTCTTGTTTCAATATAACAAGTTTGGGATGATAGTACAAATAAATAAAGGGATGACCACAAAGATTCATCAGATTCATCTAATGTTTTTTGAATAGGAAGAAAATTACAAAATCAACACGAGAACAGATCGGCCATCAATAGAATGTATCAACTTCATACATGGTGCTTGTTTATAAATGTCTTATGTGTGCTGCCAAGATCATAGAGATACTCATTCTCACTCCTCTTTAACTGAAAGAACTGCAAAAATATTAAAACAAAGGCGGAAAACTAATGCACCCAAATAAATAACAGGGGGCGGGGGAGGAAAAGACGACCAAACATATTCTTAACAGTAAGGACTATCATAGTTAAATTCGAATACCAGTTATGAAAGGTGAAAGATTTAAAAGAACACCCGGACCCAACCAAACAACACCAATCGACATGATAAGTTCCTTTCTGTGTAGTAAAAAAAGCTTAAAAGGCCATGATTTAAAAATCGAGAAGCACCCACAACCAAAATTTTATTTGAAAGCATCGAAACAGAAAAATGTTAACCTACAGATATCACAACATAACCTCTTAGTACAAGATTTCAATGTTCAAGGTTCTCTCTATGCATGAAATAATGGCAAATAAAGTCTGTTGTCCAGCAGATGTATCACACTTAACATATTATATAACATCGAAATTCTATCCTCAAACCTTTAATACTCTTTTGTTTACCCGTGCTACAATAAAGCGCTCCATTTAATGTCACTAAAGATACCTTTTCGTATGTGTTTCAGCATATATCAAGAGTTATACTATCCAGAATTTTTGTGCATAAATCATGTACCTGCAATTCTTTATTAGCCATGATCATCATGTGATAAGAACTAATAGACAACATAAATTAATACAGCGAAAGATTTAATATAACATAGTGTCTAACATTTAAGGTACTGAGTATCTAAACCAGAAAAAAGACACATACACACACAATCATGCATGCTCTGAACACGAAGAATAATTGGATGTCAATTTTTACCGGGAAAAACATGAATCTTAGATCCACATCCATACATACAAGAAATAGAACAATGTAACACACAGCAGGAACATTTATTTAAAATGTTCAACAAATGGTATTATCATATAGATCGCTGCAGTAACTTTTAACATGTATCAACACTGCTACAAAAACAATACATATAACATAATTTCCTCACATAAATTCTAGCTACCAAATAGTTGGCATCTCTCATAAAGAAACGTCCATCTCAAAAATACAGTGCATGAACGTAACAAAAAAACTGATGAAACGTACCTGAGGACTGTATCCTAAATCATGTTATGGTGACATTACAGTACCCTAATATGCTGACTGTTATATCTTTCTTTGTATGTCTTGAGAAGAACCACAAATATCAATCACTTAACATCTCTAATTACATGTTTATGTATGAGATTTGCTGAGTATATTATATAAGTACATGTATCTTGGACAGGACATCCAAATGCAAACCATGAGTTCACAATATGAAAATTAAAGTTTTCATTCAAAAACAGGATGCCTACCAAATCACCAAAAGAGCCAAGAATTTCCTTAAAATGATGCTTATTTCACGCTTCTTTTGGTTTTGCATGGCTATCTCCTGAAGATGAGCATATTTTTATATCGCACATGGTTTCAGGCTGGAAAATGCAGAGAAGTCATGCTGAAACTTAAAAGGGCGAGTCTGGATACAACACTTAAATAATTCTTTTTTTTTTTGGAAAAAAAATACATATTTATGTTTAGAAATAATAGTAAAAAGTTCTTTTCAATTTTTTAAAAGGCAAGGCATAAACACCTTTTTTTTCTTACTTATTATTTCCAAATTATTAAACATTCTTTTAAGTGGGAAAGTTTAACGAAACACCGGTTGTTTCAAATCAACAACTTCCTCCGAACGAATTCAATACCACGTTGCTCCAACCAATTAATTTCTTCGTAGTATACTAAGGGTTAATAAAAATCTACCAGCTCTATGACATCTACCTTATTTCCGAGCAAGCTCATCCCAACAATAACAAATCCTATCATACATAGGAAACCACACACCATAGAGCAAACCTTCTCCATTCTTGTCTTAAAGTAATCTCCCCTATATTACTTTTGTTTCATATAAATATCATTTAATCAAAACTCATAATTCAAAGCCCTCATGCCAAAATGCATACCTTAGCAGATACTTTTCGCACTCCAGTTGGTTTACATTTCTTTATCACCTATTGAAAGAAAAACGCATCAAAGAAAAAGATATTAGAAAAAGATATTAGTAGCCTACTGATGGGCAACTAACCTACCTATGATGATCAAATTTAAGGATCATACACCAATAACCATGTGTAGATCAAATGGAACAATTAGGGATGTCCCCAAATAATTATGTTGTTTTGTTTTGAATTTTGTAATCTCAAAACCAGTTTTGAAAAGGTTCATAACAACGTAAATGACATAACAATATAAGGCTCCCTAAACATGAAAAAATTGATTTACCATAGACCCTCCTAAAAGACCCAATTCTGGCCATAAGGAAGTCCAAACAAGCTCTCTGTTGTTTTCTGTACATGAATCCCAAAATATTAATTGTTAAGAAACAAAAGAAATGTCAAGACATACCACCATAAACAGACAAGAACAAAGCATGATAGAAAACCACCAAACCAAAGCAACTACATCAAAGGAATAACAGAGATCGAAAATATGAAGCAAGATTTTGGTTTTAGGTGATCTTGTAATTCTCCGGATGAGTTGCTTGAACCCTTGATCATTTATTTTACAAACCAAAATAAACAAAGTTATACATATCCCTTCTTTCCTTTATTATAACAACTCTAGTCGAGGAAGCTTTAAGAAAATTGTGAAATTTGATATCTTGGTTGCGGGATCAAACAACTGTTTCTTTTTCAGACAATTTCTGTGAAACAAGGTCTATTGATTCGAAACATTGCTTTGGTCATCGAAGTTAATGAAACAGAGCCATCTAGTCCTATTCGGATTTTAACCCATCAAGAGGCAAATCTTAACAATTCATATGAAAATCAACACTCTGAGTCGGATCAGCTAAAATTTGGTGAGCATCAGGAAGTACGAGTTGTTGCAGAGAGTGAATCGAGTGAGGGAGACTTCAACAACACATCAGGCGCAGGGAGTTGCGGTAAAAATGACGAACCTGGGGTTGTTTCATGGGAGAAGGAGATCGAATTCGGTGACTCTGAGATTTCGAATACCTCACTGAGGCCATCATCTTCTGGTTTGTGGTTCTGAGCATGTGCTTGGCTCGTGGAGCGTGAAGAAAGGGCCGTGGGTTTGCAAAATTGAGAGATTCCTGAAGATGAGGCAGCTTTGCAGTTGAGGGCTGAGTGGTCTATAAAAGAAGAGAAAAGTTACTATTCATCGCTTTTGGAAATTAGATAGTAATTACTGTAGAAGAGCTTCGGCCCTTATTATATTGTTATAATTATTATTTGGGCCGTGTCACTCATTCCTTTTCTATTCTTTTATGAGATTGCTCGACTCTTTTTTTTTGTTTTTTTTTTCAAAAAAAAATTCTTTCCAGGTCTAAAAAATTGTGGCTCGACGGATTCCTGAAACTTGATTTTAGGACAGATATATATGAGATCTTATTGGAAGAAGATATGGATGTGTAGCTTTTACACATCTTGAGTCAAGCTCAGTTCATTTCGGATATCACCTTTACTCTCGGATAGGGGTGAGCAAAACTTCGGTTTAACCGAAATAACCGACCGAACCAAATAAATTTAGAAATTCAGTTCGGTCAATTCGGAAGTTCGGTTTTTTTTTTTAAAAATATCGGTTAAATCGGTTCGGTTATCGGTTTTGATTTAAAAAAAATCGGTTAACCGATTTAACCGATATTATTATTTTTTTATTTTTTTTAAATCAGTTTTTAATTTATATTTTATAATTTTTTCACATTTTTTTACATGTTTCAAAAATATCGGTTAATTAAGTTACCGACCGAATTAACCGATATTTTCTCGGTTCGGTTTGTTCGGTTTCTTAAAAAAGTTCGGTTTGTTCGGTTTTGTAAAAAAAATCGGCTTTTTTGGTTTTGGTTAATTCGGTTCGGTTGGTAACCGAATTAACTGAATGCTCACCCCTACTCTCGGATATCACATGTACACATGTACTCTGTGTACATGTGTGTACACAATGTAATATTTATAGCCTTCACTTTTTTCATCCATTTTTCCAGATTTTTATAATTATTTGATTTCATCATATTACTATTTGAATGGATTTGATGTAAAAGGTAATTTCCCAGAAGCCAACATATAATTGCAACCGAAGGAAAACAAAACTTATTATGAGATTGGTCTATCAATTTATGTAAACCAGCAAACAGCTCGTGACAGTTGGACAATACCAATGAAAATGTTTCAAAATAATAAATTTTTGAATATTATTAAATCAAAGATATTCATGATAAGTTGTATTACGATTTACGAGTGATATACACCCTAACAATTAATAATTAAATGTAAATGGAAAAAAAGACTTATTATAAATAAATAAATTTATAGATGAGATTGTGAAAACTCGTCAAATTTCGGTTTATTCTTTATTATTACAATTTTTCATTATAATATTTTTGAAAATTTTAAATTCTTGCATAATTCTTATTATAATGCTTATTAATTTAAAAGAATATTGAGTTGTCATTAAATAAAATCTCAACAACTACCAACTAAATCCAGAAATATATGTTTAATCGCTCATGGAATTAATTATTACTCAATTGGATGTTATGATTTAGAAAAGATAAAAAATGATTGAGATGCATATATAAGTTTGCCACCGTCTCTATACATGCATTATCTGAACATATTACTATTTAATGATGTCATTTGAAAAATATAAATTTACTCAATTCAGTCAATAATAACCAAGACACCAATCTGAGCAACAAAAATCGGGAACAAAAAAACATCATCTTGATAGATGAACAAAATCATCGAGCAACAAACCAACTTATTTGGAAAATCGGACAAACAGAGGCATCCACCTTGGAGGGGATGCAACCAACGTTAAGGCAAGTGCCTCCGAGGGACCCTCGCTTATCATCATAATCATAATCACTACATAGGTTAATTATTCGCCCACGCTTCAAAGCTAGTCAAATATGAGTGATATGTTTTAATTCAATGATTGCTGATTATCTATTGTCATTAACTACTTAGCTTAAGCCACATGCTAATTGAATAAATTATCATCAAATTTTTGAGACCCCGATACTTAAACATAATGTAAGGTGCAATTATGAGAACTAATCATGCAATATCAAAGTATTTAATCGTGTTGACATCTTGAGCTTAAGGGTCACGTGCACCCATAAAATTTTCAACAGACAAAAGTTACATTTCTCAAAACAATAGGAGTGACACTATAGTTCTACTCTACTACTTGTAGAGACTACGCAAAAGAACTATGTCCTGCTATTGTAGTAGCACTCCTTACAGCTCAAAGTATCAGCCCCGACCCTAGTTCTCCTTATCAAAAGCACTTACAAAGACAACCCCCAAAACATGAGCACATAGCTATTCGTATACAACACAATATGAATACGTAAGGCGTAAATGCATAAATCATAAATACAAACACTTCCTGTATTTTCATCGCATTTACAATGCCTATTGGTTGTCCCTGTACCATATACCATAATTCATAAACAACTCATTATATGAACATATGGTTTCATAAATAAATGTCATGACATATCATCTCTTTTTCTTGAGTCAGTCATCATCAGTTATTTTAATGCTTCTTCGCTTCATAATCTCAAAACAAGCGGTATCTCATCCTCGCTTCTTCATACAAGCGGTATCTCATCCTCGCTTAGTATGGTATACTCGCCTCCATGTGCAAGCGAGCCTCCCCCCTCCCGCTCCACATATTTAGCGGTAAAGCGTAAGCATTAAAACCTTCACTGTGATCACCCCTGGCTCGTGGAATACACCTCTTTTATTCCACATCACAATATGCAAACACAATGCATAATAACATGTATCAAACTCTTAATGCATCACATTGCATTCATCATGTGTCAAAAAGACAAACATAAAATACATGTTACCGTTGGGATGCCCGTACGTCGCTTACGTACCTTTCCAAAAGATAGAGAAGTCAACCGACTTTATCTCCTCGACTGTGCTGGCAACTGTGATGGTTCTACATAACCACACAACACAATATTAGGCACCTCATAATAATCTGGAATCAAAACTCAAATAAAAATCACATTTACCCTAAAATGTCATCTCGCGATCGATCGCCCCTTAGCCCCGATCGATCGCGAGATGCTACTGTCTTGCATACCAAAATTATGCAATCCGCGATCGATCGCCCCTTTATTGGCGATCGATCGCCAAAACCCACTAGAACATCGCGATCGATCTCGCCTCCTTGGCGATCGATCGCCAACTCTGTTCCTTAAGCGATTTCCAGAATTCTCTAACACTGATTTTCATACTCTTCGATCTAACATGTAAGACATACAACATGCCCAAACAAACGTGCTAGTAGTTACAATACACTACCCTGAGTGTATTCATATAAAATATATACCCCAAACACAAACCCACATGCATTAAAATTGCCCATTAACATCAGTACTCAACCAACTTTTCTGAAAAACAGGGCATTGTCTTCCTGCCCAGATTTTTGAGTACCCACTTTCAAGCAATTATATCTACCACATAAGTCATGAATTTTGCTCGAATGAAAATGCCAGGGGCTTCACAAAACTACCATGTATGAACTCAAACCAAAGGTTTACCAAAAACCTAGCTAACATGCATGATAACACCTTCACAAATTCACTCCCATCCCATATTTTCCAGAAAAACAGGGCACATCCATTACCCAGATTTTCGAACAAAATACTTTACATGCTTATATCTTCCACATAAAACATGTAACATGCTCAAGAAAAAATACTGGAAGCTTCATAATAACACCATGTAAGCATGTAAATCGAAGGTGTTAAGAAACCTAAGCTAACATGCCATTTTTACACCAACAAAAGTATGAACTTAAACAACTTAAATTCAAACCCAGAACATGGTTTCTCACCCTCTTTTGCTCCGATTTTTACAATCTTTCCAAGCAGTGAAAATGGAAGATCTCCACCCTAACTTCCTTAGCAGCTGCTGGACGATTTTGGGGAGAGAATTGGAGGGGTTTTCAGACATGGAAAGGTGGAGTGGGAGATGGGACAAGGGGTATGGTTGAGCAGCTGGCAGCAGGGTATGGGTCAAGGGGGGTGGTTGAGTGGGGGTTAAGTGATGTGTTATGTTTTGGTCCCGGTATTTAGCACGATGTATTAAAATATCCTCACATGATATTTATAGTATTTTCTCAATAAAATACTTCAACTCCCATTTAAATATACTTTACCAAAACAAATAACACACACCCCAAATAATCATGCCACAACCCCAAAATCCCAACATATGTCGCATGCACCCCGAAATGTAACTCCTCAACAATATTAATTCAACTCCATGAATTAACACTAAATCATCATAATGTAAATAAATGATTAAATCACATAATCATTTCGGGGATATCACAATACCCCCCTACTTATACGATTTCGCCATCGAAATCAGCATGCACTTATCCAATATAAACAAAACATAAATCACATACCAGAAAATAGTTCTGGATAGTGCTGCACCATGTGTCGCTCCGTCTCCCACGTGGCCTCCTCGACACCCCTACGATCCCACTGAACTTTGACCATAGGATAACTTTGTTTCTCAGTCTGCGATCTGCCCTATCCAAAATCCTGATAGGCCGCTCAACATAGGAAACATCGGACTCAATCTGAACCTCAGAAGGCTGCAACACATGAGAAGGATCTGGCTCGTACTTCCGCAACATAGACACATGAAATACATCGTGAATGCCAGACAGAGAGGGCGGTAAAGCCAAACGGTACGCCAGAGTACCAACACGCTGAAAGATCTCGTACGGCCCTACATATCTCGGGGATAACTTCCCTCGCATACCAAACCGTACCACGCCCCTGAAAGGTGAGATCTTCAGAAAGACTCTGTCGCCCAACTGAAACTCCAACGGTCTTCGCCGCTGATTGGCATACGCTGCCTGTCTGTCCTGAGCTGCCTTCATCTTTTGTCTTATCACCTTTACCTTTTCTTCCATTTCCCGGATCAAATCTGGTCCTCCGACTGATTTGCGATCCACATCATCCCAACACAAAGGTGACCTACAACGTCTACCATAGAGGGCCTCAAAAGGAGCCATCTGTATGCTTGCCTGGTAGCTGTTGTTGTAAGAGAACTCTACTAAGGCTAGCGAGTCCTGCCAAGAAGTATCGAATTCTAACACACAAGCCCTCAACATATCTTCGAGCGTCTGTATCTACGCTCGGTCTATCCGTCCGTCTGGAGATGATAGGCTGTGCTCAACCTCAACTCTGTACCTAGAGCTGACTGAAGACCCTCCCAAAAGTGAGATGTAAACCACGGATCTCGATCAGACACATTCGAAACAGGGATCCCATGCAGTCTCACATCTCTGACATATAACTGTGCCATCCTCAAGTACGTGAAGGTCATACAGTAGGGAATGAAATGAGCACTCTTAGTCAATCTGTCGACGACTACCCATATAGCATCGAAACCCAAAACAGTCCTCGGTAAGTGGGTCACGAAGTCCATGGATATGTGCTCCCACTTCCACTGTGGTATCTCCAAGCTCCTTAGCTCACCACCAGGCTTCTGCCTCTCAGCCTTTACCTGCTGACAAATCAAACACCTCTTGACGAATGAGGTAACATCTTGTTTCATACGCCTCCACCAGAATTGGCATCGTAGATCCTTATACATCTTCTTCCCGCCCGGGTGGACACCCATCCTACTGCAATGAGCTCGTTGTAATATACCTCGACGCAACTATGGTACATCCGGGACTACCCATCGGTCACCCATCCTCAAAGAACCGTCCTCAGCCGTCCTGAACTTCGACGACTGACCTGAACGAATTACTAACAACCATCTCTGAACTTCTATGTCGGTCCTCTGAGCCTTCCTGATGTGATCATAAATAACAGGCTCAGCTAACAAGGTTAAAACCTGTACCGGTGAAGAAGATACCTCGAAATACAAACCCAACTGACAGTAGGAGGCAAACATAGCTGATAAACTCATAACATCCTCCGCTGTACTCCTCACCTTCCGACTCAAAGCGTCGGCTGTCAAGTTTGCTTTTCCTGGGTGGTATTCGATTTCACAGTCATAATCCTTCAGCAGGTCCATCCATCTCCTCTGCCTCATATTCAGCTCAGCCTGTGTAAACAAGAACTTCAGGCTCTTGTGATCAGTGAAGATGGTAAATGAGGTACCATATAAGTAGTGTCGCCATATCTTCAAGGCAAACACTATAGCCGCTAACTCCAAATCATGGACTGGATACCTCGTCTCGTGTGGCTTCAACTGTCTAGAAGCATAAGCCACTACATGTCTGTCCTGCATCAGTACGCATCCTAGGCCTTGTAGCGATGCTTCAGTATAAAGAACAAATCCTTTGTTCTCCCTGGGAATCACCAGAACTGGTGCAGTAGTCAGTCTGTGCTTTAATTCCCTGAAACTCTGCTCACAAGCCTCTGACCAACAAAATGGGACTCCCTTCTGAGTCAGTTGTGTAACTGGTTTGGCGATCTTTGAGAAACCTTCGACGAAACGTCGGTAATAACCAGCCAACCCAAGGAAACTCCGAATCTCACTGACTGAAGTAGGGGCGGACCAATCCATAACTGCCTCAATCTTCCTGGGATCTACTGTTATTCCCTCTCGAGAGATAATGTGACCCAAGAATGATACACTGCTCAGCCAAAATTCACATTTGCTGAGTTTGGCGTACAACTGGTAATCTCTGAGAATCTGAAGTACTTTCCTCAAATGCTCGGCATGTTCCTCCTCACTTCTTGAGTAGACAAGGATGTCATCAATGAATACGATCACAAATTGATCAAGATACTCCTGAAATACTCTGTTCATCAAGCTCATAAAGACAGCCGGGGCATTCGTCACCCCGGATGGCATCACTAAGAACTCGTAGTGCCCATACCGAGTTCTAAAAGCTGTCTTTTGGATATCATCAGCTCTAACCCGCACCTGGTGATAGCCTGACCTCAAATCTATCTTTGAGTACACCTATGTACCCTGCAGCTGGTCGAACAGATCATCAATCCTCGGAAGTGGATACCTGTTCTTTACAGTGGCCTTGTTTAGTTGCCTGTAGTCAATGCACAGACGCATTGAACCATCCTTCTTTTTCACGAATAAGACTGGTGCACCCCAAGGCGATACACTAGGACAAATGTATCCCTTGTCGAGGAGCTCCTGTAACTGCGCTTTCAGCTCTCTCAGCTCTGCCGGTGCCATCCTGTATGGGGCACGAGAAATGGCCGATGTCCCTGGCAGTAGCTCAATGGCAAACTCCACATCTCTGACAGGCGGAAACCCTGGAATCTCATCCGGGAATACATCAATGAACTCCGCCACAACTGGAATGTCCTCGGCTCTCACTCCTTTCTCTTCTGATGCATTCACGGCATAAATAAGGTAGCCCATGTGGCCACGCTCCAATAACCGCGACATCTTAACCGCTGAGATCACTGGAATATTTGGACGAGAGCCGTCCCCATAAAAGGTCCACTGGAACCCCTGATCAGATAGAAAACGTACCATCCTCTGTCGACAATCTACCACAGCTCGGTATCTGCTCAACACATCAATGCCGATAATGCAGTCAAAATCTGCCATCTCTAACTAAATCAGATCGGCCCTCAGATCATTGCCCTCAAAATAAATGAGGCAATCAGATAACAGTCGGTCCGCAATCACATGCTTTCCCGTGGGTGTCGAGACCATGAGAGGCGTGGGTAACAGAGACGAGCACAAGTGGTGTCTCTCCACAAAAGCAACAGATACAAAAGAATGAGAAGCACCTGTATCTACCAAAATAAATGCAGGGTACGTAAGTAAGTAACACGTACCAGCAATCACCTCCTCCGGGGTTGCCTCTGCCTGTTCTCGCGTCAAAGCATACACTTGTACCTGCGGCGGTCCTGTCGCCTGACCTCCCTGTGGTCGAGGCACAAACTGCTGTCTCGGTGGTGCCGTCCTAGCATCAAATCTTGGCCTATTCGGCCCAGGGTCCGCCTGACCTACCCGATTGGGGCAAGCCCGAGCTAAGTGGCCCACCTTGCCACAAACGTAATGTGGGGTCTTCCCACCTTAACAGTGATCAATAGATATAAGAAGGACTAATCATGCATTAATAACATTCTAAGGTTCTGGTTGTTACATGAGCTATCAGAATTACAGGCCAAAGTAAAGGACTTCAAAAATAAATTCATTACACTTCCAAAAGAATGTTCATGTTTAGATTTATACTACTCCTAGAGTAGATACTAATTCGAGACTTGATTCCTATACATTCCTGTGTTCCTCATAGCTCACTGCTCAACCCGACCCCTTAGTCTTTTAGTCCAAAAGCGTACCTACAGGGACAACACATCATAAGCATATACAATCTTACTTAACATCATAAAACATCATAGTAAATGCATGAAACATTGGTTAAGTAAATATGCTGGTTATTCATTAACTTCTTATCGTTGTCCCTGATTCATAATCATGCATATGGGCATCTTACCCTGTGGCATCTTACCACAATTAACATCGCATGGCCTCTTACCATGTGGGGCATCTTACCCCGTGGCATCTTACCACAATTAACATCGCATGGCCTCTTACCATGTGGGGCATCTTACCCCGTGGCATCTTACCACACATAGTATCGCATGGCCTCTTACCATGTGGGGCATCTTACCCCGTGGCATCTTACCACATATAACATCATAGACATCTTATATAAACATCTTATCAACATCGTAACATCTTATAAACATCGTAAATATCTTATAAACATCATCATTTAATCATCAATACTCATGCAATAAAAGCATAGTCGGAGTGTAAAGATGCGTTTTACCGTCCGATGCCCGTACGTCTCTTACGTACCTTTTCAAAAGGAGGAGGAGTCAACAGACTTTATCTCCTTGATGGTGCCGGTACCTGGGATGGTTCTACAAGACCACACAATACCATATTAGATGCCTCAATACCATCTCACATCATAAACTTAACAAAATAAAACATCATTTTATTTTTCAACTTTCTGTCTCTCTCGATCGATCGGCCCCGAGGTCCCGATCGATCGAGAAACTGTGCATAAATAGTGCCCAACCATTCTGCCTCGCTCGATCGATCGAAACATTTTACCGATCGATCGAGGAGCTTTTCCGATCGATCGAGAAATCCTTCGATCGATCGGTACCTGAAATTCAAAACATGCTTTAAACATTCTGTCTCGCTCGATCGATCGGGACCAAAATCTCGATCGATCGAGAGCTCTGAAAAATCGGGACTTCCCCAGATTTTTGAGCACCTCATTTCATACCATCATTTCTACTTCATAAGGCATAAAACATGCTTGAACAAAACGTTACCAGCTTCATAAAACTACCATGCATGTATTCAAATCAAAGGTTTAACAAAACCTAAGCTAACATGCATCATAACATCATCATAATCTTCATCTTCAACCAACCTAAGACAGAAACAGAGCATGCTTATCTTTTCCCAGATTTTCGAGCATATAGTTTCACAACAAGAAATCTATCACATAATTCATGTGAAATGCTCGAACAAACATGCTAGTAGTTACATAATACTTCCATGTAATTACCCATACAAAGGTTTCACCCAACCCTTACACTAGCATGCGTTAAAACATCCCTCCAAAACCATTCCCAACCAAAAGAATAGAGTACCAACTTACCCCTCTCTTTTGCTTCTCTTTTGCAAGGTTTTTGGAACACTTTCACCAAGCTTCTTCCCTTGCCTTAATGCTGCTAAGCTGGAACGAAAATGAAGGGGGAGAGAAGGAGAAGGGATTGATTGGAAGGTAATCATGCAAGTATGGGCTGCCAAGTGGGGAAAAGGGCATGGGCTGCCAAGTGGGGGGGGGGGGGGGGTGGCCGAGTGGCAGGGGGTGGGTGATATGGGTTGGGTGGTTATGTGGTGTTTAATTGTGTCCCGGTAAATAGTACGATGTATTAAAATATCCTCACTCGATATTTTATAACTTCATATAATTTAATATATCCTTTAAAACACCAAACATTCCCCCTAATTAATTACACCACAACCCTTAACATAACATAAATCATCATCATAGCACATAATCATATAACATTTCGGGGGTATTACACGTAACAGCCTCGGCAGTCACGTGACAAATGAAATCCTCCGCAGCGTTCACACCTGTCCCCTCCTGGCTTACTTCCCTGTGTAGATCCCCGATTGCTTTGCTTCTGACCTTGAGACTTCTTCCCACCAAATCTGGAAGATGATGAGGCCCCACGAGCCTTGAACTGATCCCCTCGTGGCCTCAAATTATCAGGAACAGGCCTCTGTGATGGTACGAAAGGGGGTACAACGTCCTTATACGCTCCCACAGCAATCTCTGACAGCTCTGCCCTAGTCAGGGCGTCATCAAAAGAGCTGGGGTTGTTGGAAACAACCCGATCAAACAATTCTGGCCTCAGTCCTTTCAGAAAGTTCCTCATCTTGGCATGACTGCTGACAGCAATATGAGGTACATACCTCAGTAGCGAGGAATACTGCATAGCGTAGTCTGACACTGACAGGCTGCCTTGCTTTAAACCATTGAATTCATCTTCCTTTACTTGTCTGGCAGCTGCAGAAAAGTACCGGTTAAGGAACCGGGTCCTGAATATAGTCCAGTCTACCACCATACCTTGAGCCCTCAGTTCCATCACAGTGGTCTTCCACCACATAGAAGGATTCTTCGCCATCTGAAACTCGGCTAACCTCAGCCATGCGGTACGTGCACAGGGCGCAGTCACAAGTATCTGCTCTATCCGTTCTAGCCACTCTTCGGCCCCTTCTCCAAACTCGGTCCCCTCAAACATGGGTGGACGGAAGTTCAGAAACTGTGTCAAACTGAGCTCCCCTGGTAATAACATCTGCGCACTGGGCTCCACTCCCACAGCAGGTGGCGGTAAAGGATTCATCTGAGCAACACTAGCATTCATACTGCCCATATCCCCTACCTCTTCATTGAGATTCTCCGGGTTAATAGCCGCCATGCTGCAACACAAGAGTTAACAACAATACCAAAAGCAGTTCATAGTATAAGCCGTTAGATAACAAGAGTATCATATTCCAAAAGCATGTTAGTATAACACTTATACAACAATATGCATCACATGCATAACATGCCCAACAATGAATACCTAACCAACTTGTTTCTAAAGGCTACCCTTCACTCTTCCCTGGTTATCTAACCACTGCTCTGATACCACTAAATGTGAGACCCCGATACTTAAACATAATGTAAGGTTCAATTATGAGAACTAATCATGCAATATCAAAGTATTTAATCGTGTTGACATCTTGAGCTTAAGGGTCACGTGCACCCATAAAATTTTCAACAGACAAAAGTTACATTTCTCAAAACAATAGGAGTGACACTATAGTTCTACTCTACTACTTGTAGAGACTACGCAAAAGAACTCTGTCCTGCTATTGTAGTAGCACTCCTTACAGCTCAAAGTATCAGCCCCGACCCTAGTTCTCCTTAGCAAAAGCACCTACAAAGACAACCCCCAAAACATGAGCACATAGCTCTTCGTATACAACACAATATGAATACGTAAGGCGTAAATGCATAAATCATAAATACAAACACTTCCTGTATTTTCATCGCATTTACAACGCCTATTGGTTGTCCCTGTACCATATACCATAATTCATAAACAACTCATTATATGAACATATGGTTTCATAAATAAATGTCATGACATATCATCTCTTTTTCTTGAGTCAGTCATCATCAGTTATTTTAATGCTTCTTCGCTTCATAATCTCAAAACAAGCGGTATCTCATCCTCGCTTCTTCATACAAGTGGTATCTCATCCTCACTTAGTATGGTATACTCCGCCTCCATGTGCAAGCGAGCCTCCCCCTCCCGCTCCACATATTTAGCGGTAAAGCGTAAGCATTAAAACCTTCACTGTGATCACCCCTGGCTCGTGGAATACACCTCTTTTATTCCACATCACAATATGCAAACACAATGCATAATAACATGTATCAAACTATTAATGCATCACATTGCATTCATCATGTGTCAAAAAGACAAACATAAAATACATGTTACCGTTGGGATGCCCGTACGTCGCTTACGTACCTTTCCAAAAGATAGAGGAGTCAACCGACTTTATCTCCTCGGTTGTGCTGGCACCTGTGATGGTTCTACATAACCACACAACACAATATTAGGCACCTCATAATAATCCGGAATCAAAACTCAAATAAAAATCACATTTACCCTAAAATGTCATCTCGCGATCGATCGCCCCTTAGCCCCGATCGATCGCGAGATGCTACTGTCTTGCATACCAAAATTATGCAATCCGCGATCGATCGCCCCTTTATTGGCGATGGATCGCCAAAACCCACTGGAACATCGCGATCGATCTCGCCTCCTTGGCGATCGATCGCCAACTCTGTTCCTTTGCGCGATTTCCAGAATTCTCTAACACTGATTTTCATACTCTTCGATCTAACATGTAAGACATACAACATGCCCAAACAAACGTGCTAGTATTTACAATACACTACCCTGAGTGTATTCATATAAAATATGTACCCCAAACACAAACCCACATGCATTAAAATTGCCCATTAACATCAGTACTCAACCAACTTTTCTGAAAAACAGGGCATCGTCTTCCTGCCCAGATTTTTGAGTACCCACTTTCAAGCAATTATATCTACCACATAAGTCATGAATTTTGCTCGAATGAAAATGCCAGGGGCTTCACAAAACTACCATGTATGAACTCAAACCAAAGGTTTACCAAAAACCTAGCTAACATGCATGATAACACCTTCACAAATTCACTCCCATCCCATATTTTCCAGAGAAACAGGGCACATCCATTACCCAGATTTTCGAACACTATACTTTACATGCTTATATCTTCCACATAAAACATGTAACATGCTCAAGAAAAAATACTGGAAGCTTCATAATAACACCATGTAAGCATGTAAATCGAAGGTGTTAAGAAACCTAAGCTAACATGCCATTTTTACACCAACAAAAGTATGAACTTAAACAACTTAAATTCAAACCCAGAACATGGTTTCTCACCCTCTTTTGCTCCGATTTTTACAAGCTTTCCAAGCAGTGAAAATGGATGATCTCCACCCTAACTTCCTTAGCAGCTGCTGGACGATTTTTGGGAGAGAATTGGAGGGGTTTTCAGACATGGAAAGGTGGAGTGGGAGATGGGACAAGGGGTATGGTTGAGCAGCTGGCAGCAGGGTATGGGTCAAGGGGGGTGGTTGAGTGGGGGTTAAGTGATGTGTTATGTTTTGGTCCCGGTATTTAGCACGATGTATTAAAATATCCTCACATGATATTTATAGTATTTTCTCAATAAAATACTTCAACTCCCATTTAAATATGCTTTACCAAAACAAATAACACACACTCCAAATAATCATGACACAACCCCAAAATCCCAACATATGTCGCATGCACCCCGAAATGTAACTCCTCAACAATATTAATTCAACTCCATGAATTAACACTAAATCATCATAATATAAATAAATGATTAAATCACATAATCATTTCGGGGATATCACAAAATTTGAACTCCAAGAAAGGCAAATATGATCCAAGATTCCTAATAAAAGGTTTAACAAAAAAAATCTAGTCTTGATTATGTTTCCATTACTTAATCAAACAAACCAGCAACAAGAAAAAGAAGAATATGTAGTACAAATATGAAATATGATAAAATACACAACTGATGGTAGTTAGTTGCATCATATCTAACAAAAAAAACATCAATGTTTTACATAATTGATTGAGGCATTCCCCATGTCACTATCATATTTTTTCCAGGGAAACTTACCAAGATTTTCGATCGAAAGCTTACACTCTAAAAATGCTACGTGCCAGCGTTCTAATTGGGCAAAGAAATCTGGGGAAAAAGTGATCCAAAGCGAAAATCAGTGAAGAAATCTGGTAGAAAATGTTAGCGTAAAGATGGAATAAGAAGTTTAGGAGAAGAAATAGATAGAGAGTTAATCAGTGGTAGAAATTAGGAGATGATGCGTTTTATGGTCAACTGCATAACTAGGATGTGAAAATGACGTTTTCTTTAACTAAGGACTGCAGAGCTTATTTTTGTTTAGGACTGATATTTAAAACCAAATTAGGTTTGGAGATTTTTTTGTAAGTACCCCCTTAATTTAAGACTAAACTAAAAATATATAATTTTTGACAGGTATAGAAACCCTCTATTTAATCTACAAAATTAAATATGTATACTATACAATTTTTACATATCGATTCTACGAGATGTTTTTTGGGGCCGATATAAAAACTTGAAATGTTCTCTTATATAAAACATTAATATTTCAAATTTGAATTCTTAAAATCATTAAATTACGTATTTTCTAATTATAAATTTATAACAAAATGTGTATTATGTGTGAGTGACAAATGTAATTATTATTTGATAGAATCCATTGACATGGTTTTGCACATGATTCCAGGACATGTTCTCAATCAGAAAAGTAGCATCAATATTAATATTGCCACTCCTCTTTCTCATAAAGGTAGCTTATCATAACCTGCATGTGTGCACTTTCCATCTACTTACTCTCTTAATGCTATTTCTAAATAATATAATTTGTATTTTAAAGAAATTAAATATTAGATTTCTTGTATTATTTGTTCATCCTCAGAATTTGAATTATTTCATGCTCTTGTGATTAGGCCGAACTTCCTACATTCTGAAATTTCAATAATATTTTTAATTTTATGAAATTTACAGATATTGCTAGGATTGAAGCAGAAGTTCAATTGAAACATGTTCTTACTGATTGCATTACGGTGCTACCTTAACTTGTGGAGTGGGACGGATTTTTTTAAAAAGGAAATGATATTGCCTTTTTTCGATTGTCAGCATGTTGTTGATGTTTGCTCTTTACGAACTTGGTCATTTTGTTTGCTAAATGGATTTTAGCTCAATAAGCAACTACTGCTCATGCTTTTCCAAATCGGGTAGAAAACTCTTGTGCACTATTTCCACTTGTTCTTATTCGTTCAGTTACAATGTGCATTGGTTTTGATTGTCTAGATTGGTTTTAGTCACGGATTAGTCTTCCACTTGGTTTTGCTTGATTTCGAGCTATTTCCGTTTGTTTTTATAAAAAAAAGAAATGATATTGTTGGTTTTTTACCAAAGGCAACATATTGTTGGTGCTCGTTCTTTACGTACTTGGCTATTTTCAGCTATACAAAAATTATCATGCTGTCCATTTTTTAAATCTTTGAAAATACTATATGTGTTGGATTAAAATTAAGTTAAATGTATGATTCCTTAAACCCAGCAAAATAATTTTGACGTATAATTCTTTAGAGCCAAATTATATTCTTAAACGTCAGATTATATTCTCTAAAAACACTTGTTTTTGTTCTGTGTGGTTACTATATGCATTAGTTTTTGTTGTCTAAATTTCCTTCACATCAGAATACCACTATGTATGTAATCGAAAAAGCATGGGTGTCGTGCAGTCGGCAATGGAAAAAACCGAAGAAGAGGTCTTTGCAACGTGTTGTTGTGATTGACGACGATAGTTCTAGAGATGACTCACGATCAAGAAGAAACTGCATCGAAAGGTTATTTTTCCACATCTCATATCACATCTTTGATCTTTACAATTTTCTTTTAATTGTGTTTGGGTGAGACTAAACACTAACAGACTCTTGAACTCTATGATGTAGATACTGCTGAAAAAGTGAGAGGGACAAAGAGGTCCACAAGGAGAGGGGTCATTATGGCCAAGAAATTGGACTAGAACCATCACCTGTGATGAGATACTGAACTACATTAGTGTAATGAACTGAACCATTACATATGTGGTGCATGACACACTGTTGGGAATAACTTTTTTATGTTCAAATATATTTCCTTTTATATATGTATGATTATGTGTGCTCAATACGTATGGACCCTCTTCTTATTGTCTTGATCCACTTCTTTTGTCTGGGCTTGATAATTTCTTGAATATATAGATACATGCCTTTGTTTATATTTCTGTGCACTTGGTCTTTTGATCATTCCTTGTACTTTGAGGTTCAAATGTTTGATTTATACCTTGGCTTTGGTTTTCATGGTGGAGAAAATGCTCTGTGTCGTCAAGATGCTTATTTCGAGACTTCTTGATGTTGATTTATTTTCTTATGTATGTGGTTCTAACTTGTCAAGTTTAGCGGTTTTCATTTTCTTATGTTGTTGCAGAACTGTCTAAGTTTTTTACGCCTTACGAATTTCCCACATTTAACACATCTTATATGCCTTGGTCAAATGCTTGTTAACTCTTTTTGTTTTTCACTTGTTTAGGATCGTTATGTTTATGATCGTTATCATAATAGGATTGTTGTCAAAGTGTTGTGTACCAAATAGGTATCCTACTGACACCACGCAAGGCGTGATACAATAGATACTAGTAGACAGGGGCAGATGTACCTTATGCCCCCTGCCAAATTTTTTTTTCACCATATAAAAAACAGTTTTTTATAAAATAAATTGTCTTTTAGCTCCCAAAAATAGCAATTAGCCCCTCAAGAATAACATTTTGCTCCCCTTCAAATTTTTTTGACCACCTAAATTTTTTTTACCTACATTTTGTGTTTTAAAATTTTTTGCCCCCTACTAATTTTATGCGTCCGCCACTACTAGTAGATGTAGAAATGTTAACCTTTTCTTGTTCTCTAAAAAAATGTAAACATTTTCTTAAATAAAAACATTTTTAAAAAGATAAAGGTAATTAATTACATTATTATTCAAATCTTATCTTATAATACAAATGAACTTATCTACGGGTTATTTAAAAATATAACCCATATTTAAAAAACTTTTAACAAAATAACCTAAATTATAAAACCTTAATTTTTTGACCTAAAACGCCAACTCAGTTGGCGGGACCAACTTGAAAAGTTGGTCACGCCAACTGAGTTGGCGTGACCAACTTTATCTTTATTTTTTTTTTTAATAAAAGTTGGACACGCCAACTGCGTTGGCGTGTCCAACTTGTTTTTTTATTTTTTTTTTATTTTTTTTATTTTTTTTATTTTTTTTAAATATATAAAACATAATTTAAAATAAAAAATATATATAATAAAAATATGTCTCACCTCTTATCATTGTCCAAAAAATATATCAACTTAAATATAATTTGACAATTTTACACAAAACCAAAAATTTACATGATTTTGTAAGTTAATATAAATTGTTCCTTCAAAAATATATTAGCAAACATACTTTTATTCTTTAAAATAACTTCTCAAGTTGGCATGTCCATCTTAGTTTTTTTTTAATAAAAAAACAAACAATTTATCATAAAAAAATATAATAAAAATATGTCTCATCTTATCAGGTAAATTGTAATAACATCGTCTATATTTTTAAAATTTTATTTAAACAGTTTTTTATTATCAAATTCTAAAAAAAATTGCGGCATGGAATGGCCGTCGCCGAACATTATTAAATTTTTTAAATATAAAATTTATATAATTATCTCATCACTTTCCTCGTAACAATTGATGACGTTAAACATTGCACATGGTTTCACTTCAAACCAAAGAACGGATGCAGCATCATCGTAACGATGATTACTCTTAGGGATGTCAATGAGACGGGTCTAAACTCGTACCCATATTAATAATGTTCCGCGATAGCCATTCCGAGCCGCTTGCAAACGTTAATATTTTAGTAATATAAATATATATTAAATAATATATTTTGAACATTTCGGGTATTTATTTAATATATATTTATATTACTAAATATTAAAGTTCGCGAGCAGCTCGGAATGGCTGTCGCGGAACATTATTAATACGAGTACGAGTTTAGACCCGTCTCATTGACATCCCTAAGAGTAATCATCGTTACGATGATGCTGCATCCGTTCTTTGGTTTGAAGTGAAACCATGTGCAATGTTTAACGTCATCAATTGTTACGAGGAAAGTGATGAGATAAATATATAAATTTTATATTTAAAAAATTTAATAATGTTCGGCGACGGCCATTCCATGCCGCAATTTTTTTTAGAATTTGATAATAAAAAATTGTTTAAATAAAATTTTAAAAATATAGACGATGTTATTACAATTTACCTGATAAGATGAGACATATTTTTATTATATTTTTTTATTAGAAATTGTTTGTTTTTTTATTAAAAAAAAACTAAGATGGACATGCCAACTTGAGAAGTTATTTTAAAGAATAAAAGTATGTTTGCTAATATATTTTTGAAGGAACAATTTATATTAACTTACAAAATCATGTAAATTTTTGGTTTTGTGTAAAATTGTCAAATTATATTTGAGTTGATATATTTTTTGGACAATGATAAGAGGTAAGACATATTTTTATTATATATATTTTTTATTTTAAATTATGTTTTATATATTTAAAAAAAATAAAAAAAACAAAAAAAAAATAAAAAAACAAGTTGGACACGCCAACTCAGTTGGCGTGTCCAACTTTTACTAAAAAAAAAAATAAAGATAAAGTTGGTCACGCCAACTCAGTTGGCGTGACCAACTTTTCAAGTTGGCCCGCCAACTGAGTTGGCGTGACCCCTGAACACGCCAATTCAGTTGGCGTTTTGGGTCAAAAAATTAAGGTTTTATATTTTTAGGTTATTTTGTTAAATGTTTTTTAAATATGGGTTATATTTTTAAATAACCCCTTATCTACATGAGTAGGTTAGATAATTTAATTGTGATTTTGACGTATACCTGCTTTATTTTGTTTTTTTACAATGACATATACTTGCTTTGTAAAATCCAAACATTTTTTTAGTGTTTTTACTAAATAAAACTAATAAAATAATAAAACTAAATAACCGAGAAAAGGTCCAAAGAGAGAGAGAAATACTATGTAAATAAAGAATCACTATTTATTGATGGTGTAGATCGCAGAGATGATTCCGCGAATGTAGCCCAAGATGGTCAGCAGTAGACAAAGCCAGAACTCATGCTTCACCAAATTAAAAATGAATGTAATGTTTACGTCCCGCTTTCAATCTCGATCTACAACCTGCAATCAAGAAACAAAACCAAATCAAAGTATACAATTCCAATATATATAAAATAAACTGGAATGCAAACAAGATTAAGGATTAGGGCTCAGGTCGAGCTGGGTATCCAATCCACGTCGTCACTGGGGAACCAAGGTATCGAATCCAACAGATGGAGACACACACTGCCCACGACCGCTGCCCGAAACACACGGCCGAGCACTACTGCCCGAGAGCTGCCCAAAGCACACAGCCAAGCACAGCCACTGCCCAAGCACCAAAGCACCAAGCTTTCTCACGGCCAGCGACGGAAACCACCTTGCGGCCGGAGCACAAAGCCACCGCCGGAACAGAACACGAAGGGGAAAGGGGTAGGCAAAAATTCACAGAGAATATTCTGGTTTCAGGTTCTATCACTCATCATAAACCATACCTTACATAAAGGCAAGAAGGAGATGAAGAGGGTGGCTGCAAATACCAAGGAGTCCAGCCGAAGAGACAAACTCAGCGAAGAGGCGCAAGGAAGATTCTGGAGGCTAGGGCACCGAGAGGGGTGAGGGCTGCAAAGGGGGAAGGAGGCTGCAGAATGGGGGCTCGGTTATGAGGTTAAAGGGAGATGGGCCGAAGCCCATTTGGACAAGTATAGGTAATGGGCCAACAACTCAACAATGAAGAATTAACCCTTACAATCAAGAATCGTGTTAGTTAAGTTCCTAATTAATTAACATTGACCTGTACAAACTTCATTTTCATATTTTGGCATGTCTATTTTTTACAAAATAAAAGTCATGGTAGAAGAATTAACATAAATAAATTTTTGGGAGACTTTCAGGTACCATAAGGTGATATACTTTTCGATCAATTCTTCCGAGACAAAGGCGATAGACAGAGACAAGAATCCGAAGGTGATGAGAACACTATGGAACTTTTCGTTTCCTTAGCATGTCGAAGTGTCCTCTTCTCGGCTCGGCAACATGAGCATAAGCATTAATGGCCAATCACAAGTCCCATCAGGCTTCAGATTTCATCCCGTGGAAGAGGAGCAAGCATGCACCGGTGCATGCGGGAAAGCATGCAGCACTGCACGTGGGGGTTCACAGATTCAGCAACAAGCTTGCACCCATGCATGTGGAAAGCTTGCACCGGTGCATGGACACTGACATTTTGACATTGACACGACACGACATGGACACGGCGACACGGATTTGCAAAATTTTTCAAGATACGGCACGGCTGGGACACACCTGCATATTTTTAAATATATTATATATGTACTATATTTCATAATACGAAAATTTACATTTTTAAATTCTAAAACCATGTAAAAGCAACAAAAATATTCTTACCAAATTTAAGAAGCATATAATTAAATATGTATCACTCATACTAACATCAAAGACATATTGTTTCAATTAACATAAAGTTTAACAATCACTTCCAAATAAAAGATAACACCCAAAATATTCTCACCAAATAAAAAAAGCATATAAATCAATGTGTATCACTGAAATTATCATAGTATCACCATTACTAACAACAAATTTATATTACTTCAATTAAGATAAAGTTTAACCAACACGCTCAAATTTCATTTTAGCCAATAACTTTTAAAATTTTACAATTAACCCACGAAAGTGTCCTTTTTGTATTGGACACGCCCATCGGCCATGTCCTATACGAGTGTTAGAGAAGTGTCCGATTTAATTTTTTAAAAAAAAATTAAGGACACGACATGTGTCCGACACATCCGATGAGTGTCCGAACAGTGTCGGTGTCCTAGAAGTGACCGACACTGCACCGAGAGATTTTTAGGAGTGTCCGTGCATCATAGCTTTTAATTAACAAGCTAGCTAATTAGATTTTATATCCAGACAAATGATAAATACACACATGTATATATATACGGACTCTATTGTTTCTAAAACTAAATTACGCTAACGATCTTCTCGGATCGGCAACATGAGCATAAGCATTAATGGCCAATCAAAATACCAAGCTTCAGATTTCATCCCACAAAAGAGGAGCAAGCATGCACTGGTGCACGCAAAAAGCTTGCACCAGTGCACGTGAAAAGCTTTTAATTCACAAGCTAGCTAATTAGATTTTCTATACAGCCAAATAATAAATAGTCACATGTATATATATACTTTTTTTTTTCTTTCTAAAACTACATTAAGATAATGATCTTCTCGGCTCGGCAACGCATTAGTGGCCAATGTCAAGTCCCACCAGGCTTCAGATTTCATCCCACCGTAGAGGAGCAAGCATGCACCGCTGCACGGGGAAAGCTTGCTCCGGTGAACGTAGCCATGTTTAACACCAACTCGTAGTAGCTTATCGAATTGTTGTTCATGATTCCTGTTTTGAATTTTCCCAAGTAATCCTCATATAACAGCTTATCTCTTCAAATAAGTTACATTTAACATCGCGGTCCTGTTAATAGCATTCAGTCCAGTATTGATTATTTTGTGAATATATTTTGATTTCAGTTTAAGATGCATTGGCACATCCATATCTCAATTCACTCCATGACATCAGCGACGAGCGTGTTTGCTGACCTCCTTTCAGTTTCGGGTGTATTCATTCTAAACTTTTATTGAGTTTAATGACTTTTTTGAAATAATATACTTTTTGTGGAGTTGATAGATTTCTATTGATTTTATAGAATTCAATTAATTACAAAAATATTTTCATAGCTTTCATTCTAGGGTTTTAATGACTTTTTAAAATGATATACTTTTATGAAGATAGATTTCCATTGACTTTTATAATATTTCATAGATTTATCAAAAGATTTCCATAGACTCTTGTACACTTTTTTAATAAAATTCTATTATAAGATTTTAGTTATTTGTAAACTTCCATAGAATTTTGTATTTAATAACTTAAAATTGATTTATTTGAACCACCAATCGAACACGAATAATTTTTTCAATTACAATATTTTTTTTATCTATTAATGTAAATAAATAATTTTATGGTTTGTGGTTATTGGAAAAGAGTCTTTCAAATTATTATGGTTAATATCAGCTTCGACACATATCAATGTGCAAGGCTATATTGTTGCTTATGAATCTTATTTTATGTTTTACGTGTATAATATAAAGTTTTATTAATATGGCAAAATAAGGGTATCATCATTTTTAAGATGCTATAATACTTGCTTGAAGTTTGGTTGGGAGCTTTGTGCAATAATGACTTAGATTGCAAGTGGGGACTGGTGGAGGGTTCAAATGAAGAGAGAACTCACAACCATGACATTAGCAACAAAAACGAAACAGTCAAAAACAGATAAAAAAGGAATCCAATATGACACAGAATGACAAAAAAACATCAATTCTTGGATTCTATTGGAAAACCACGAATCTATCATAGTGAAGGAGAGAGAGGGTTGCCATGGCTAGACAATTTTTTGGTTAAAAGATAAGCCAACTCTATGGATGAGTGATGAAGAATTTTTGATTTTTTATAATTGTAAATAATGCTTCGACTTTTATATTTAAAAGAATTCTACAAAGTCTTTAAAAGTCTATTGAAATTTGGATACCTCTAAACTTTTATAGAGTTTTAAAAGTCAAGTTTGAATACAATCTAACTTTTCAAAACTGTAAAAAAAGTCTATTTTGGATACGAATAGACTTTTATGGAGTATATAAAAGTTTAAATTGAGTACATTTAGACTTTTTATCTTCTACAAAAGTCATTAAAAATAATGAATCAATAGACTAACTTCTGCGGAGGGAAGAGAAGACAATGTGGGAAGATAATATTTTGTGAAATAAGGGGTATTTTAGTAACAATTGAACAAAGTTTTTGTAACCGTACATTTCTTCGATTTTCCCTAAATTTTTGCATGAAGTGCCCATTAAGATGGATCAGTGCATGCAAAAAAAAAAAAATTTGAAAACATTGTTCTTTAAAAAAGAAGTTCAATCCTGCAGCCAAACTTGAGGAAGACTCTAAGAGGAGTCAAAAGAATATTGGTTTCCTCTGTTTCGAGGTTTCTTCCCACCGTCTCTGCAACGTGTGTGGCGTTCCACTTCGCTGCTCATTTTCCGTGTTTTTTCACCCTTTGCTCTTGTATTGGGTTGGGGATTTGTCCTCTCACTCTTCCAGTCTCCCATTTTCTTTTCTTCCAGATCTCTTCATCGTCGTTCATGGGTTTTGTAGCTGCGCTGATGTCCCATCTTTCTCGCGTCCTAATAGGGAGATGCCACTCCGTCCTTAAGCGATTTTTTTGGTGATTTGGTCGACACTTCCCACTTTGCCCAGGCTGTTTCCTTCACGATTTGTGCGGTTCTTTCATTTCCGGCGGACCACCATGACGATCTTTCGTTGGAACGCTCGTGAGACTACCGAGTGTTCTCTTGCTCTGGGAAAGTTTTTTGTGTCTGCTCTCCCTTTTTTGTAATGCTTACTGACAAACTAGTTTTTCATCCGTTTGTGTATTTGTTGTCTTTTCTTTGTGTGGTGGTATTTAGGTGGTTCTTCTCCCATGCACAGCATCATTCGCGGCCTTCTCCTTTTTGTGCTTCCTCCTTCCCCGCCACTTGCTTTCGTGGTCGTCTTTTTCGGGCTGTAGTTTTGCGAGTTACTATTCACGAGCTATTTCCTCGTTTGATGCTATTATCGGTCTCTATTACTAGCTTATTATATTATAATCACTTGTTGTGATATTGTTCTTTTTTTTTTTAGTATTTACTGGTGGTTATTTTGTTATGTTTCGCTGTTGGGCCCTCGCTTGATCATATCTATCGAGCTTCTAGGTTTTGTGTGCCATCCAAATGCATTCCTTGGTCATAGTTTTTCGCAAGGGATTTGGATACGAGAGCTCGTTCGTTTAGTTATCTTATTTCAATTTATATCACTTGCATCTCTTTCGTTGTTCTTTCAGGTTTTGGAAGGCAGTTCCCTATTTCTACCATACTCTAGATTGAATGGTTTGAGGAGACCTGGTTTGGTTATGAGGAATGAGTCAAATATTTATGCTTATGTTGTGATCTATTTTGCAATCACACATTTTTGCTCGATCATTCCTATCTGGGTCGTGGCAATTGCCTCTGATGGGCATATGCACTTGTTTTTGTCTTTAGTTTGTGTTGTTGTGTCTCGTAACGTGTTGTTGGCTTTGTATTGTATTTCTTATCGATCTAATATATTTTATGTTTATATTATATATAAAAAAAAAATTGCCACAATCATGTCGATGCAGTTTGCTTTTCCTGCCATTTCTTATACTTTAACTTAATACTGTAATATACGTATTGGATATCGATATTTGTATATGTATTAGAGAAAATGTATTTTTAATCATATATGTTTTTGGTGTTTGTGATTTGATCTTTATAGTTTTAAATGCGTAATTTTAGAAATTTATATTTCTTGTGAAGTGATTCGATCTTTTATCTTTTATCACTTATAATTTTAGTTATTTATATTTTATCACCTGTAATTTTAGTCTTTTATATTTTATAACTCCATAATGTTAGTCAATTTATTATTATGTCACTAATAATTATTAATATTTTAATATTAAAATTATTATATAAAAGTGATAATATTTTAATATATAACAATTATTGTAACAATTATTAAAAAAATTAGTAATTTTAATTAAACAAATTGTGAAAACTACTGAAGAAGCAATATCATTAGATAATGATGAAATGATTTTAAAATTACTTAGTGAAAATGATATTTTCCTTATATTGAAACTCATAAATTTCTTCACATCGGATTAATGCAAATTGCTTTCAAACCTTTAACCGTAGAAGGATTATCTGAAAGCTTTTTAGTAGCTTTAAGAGATTGTAGAAATTTAAACTATAAACAATATTTGATTGGAATTATACAATCTAGTTTGAGTCATGACCCTGTTTATTTTGATATTTATCCAAATTTACAATTATCATTATCTGATTTCAATATATTAGATGATTTAACATTAAATGTCCAAACTCAAGGTTATAATTATACAATCTAGGAGAATGGACAAACCAATTAATGAAACGATAGTAATTGAAACTAATTTCAGTCAATCAAATATTACAACTAGAAGAGCTATTAAATGGGATGAAACTGTTTTCCCCGATAACTGGACAATTGAACATGCAATTCCTGTTCAGACCAGAATTCAAACAGTTTAGTTGATGTTATAAAAACAAATGATGGTCCAATCACATTACAATTTGAACCAAATAATCAACAAAAATAAATTATTAGAATCTATACCTAGATCTTTGAGATCTAAATCATCTAGGTCATATTCATCTTTCTCTCATATTCCCCAATGGAGGTAAATGCTCTCCACATAGAGTTTCCATATCTACTGTGCCTAATCCAAATGATAATCTACATCATGAACGAATAGGTAAATTATATATTAATCCAGGCAATATAGTCAGAGGATTAAGAAATAACTCAATCAAAAATGATTTTCTCTTTATGAATAATACACCCAAAATTGATTGTAGTCATATATCTAGTGCCACGCAAAAAATAAAAACTAGATTTAATCAACCTAAATATGAACAATTTAGAAAATGATTTTTTGACAATATCTCAAAAGAAAACCAAACAATGTTACATAATGAATTTTATAAATTATATTCTGATCAGAATTCTATATATCATTTATACCTTGGTTTATATCAACTTATATTGAACCTTATATCCAAGTATTAGAAAGGACATATAACATTTCTAATGAAAATATTTTAAAAAATTTATATCCTCCTCAACAATCTTTTGAAATTGGAAAGGAAGGAACAATTTTTGATATTTCAGTATTTTCAAATTTATTGGAAAATTGAACTTTACAAATTACATGTCAACAAATTAATAAATTATTAAAACAACAAAATTATACAAATATTTTTCTTGTTATATTAGGAGAACAAATTAATTTGTTACACAATCGAATTGAATTATTAATAAAAATATTATTCAAATTCAACCATTAGTATATCTGACACCAGCGTCGAAATTAGTCTTGCAACTCCCAGTACACAACCTGTAAGACCCCAACACTTAAACTCGTCATTAGTTCATTTATGACGTCGTATGTGTATAAATTTTCATTTTCTTTTCATTCTTTAAAATGAATCATTACATGTTTCTCATAATCCCATGACATAACCAATGTTCAACATTATATGATCATCTCGACCAACAAATAGACTCAGGGATTTCACCCAATACCATCCCCATTATACCACTTTTACATTGTGGGTTTTTATAAAAATTTGGGCAGAGTCTCCCCATAAACTGAGCTATCCGGAAATAAAAATACATCACATAACATAACTCCCGACCAGGGACAACACAATACTAAACAGAATACAGAAACACTAAGTAAATTCCCAGCCAGGGAAGACACCACACTAATAAGACAACAAAAGTGGGTTTCAACACCCTTATACAGTCCATATACAGATACAAGTGCTCACAGAAGAGCAACGAATAACGGATACTCATCCGGATGCATAATTAGTATATATACCAACCGCTCAATCTTGTATATCGGCTCAATCTCATACTACGCTTCGGGAAGCATCATCCGACAAGGTCCGAGCCTAGCACTCCAAGGCCGCATCGTACATGTTGTACCTGTTTCAACAGAAACAGCCCCCACACAGGGTGAGCACACTCCCACTCAATATTCGATCATAAATCAGTTATTCAAAATCATAATGCAATAATTTAGATTATTCAAAACTCATAAAATATACTCCCTGTAAAATTCCGAATTTGTATAGCTTCCACACACTGTTCATGTTTCAAACTCACGCACCTTCATGATGTCAAGTTTGGTATTATCACTAAAAATGTGATACTCAACAACGCTTATGAATTCAATACAACGACAATATATTATGCTCAAACATAAATAGTTCAATATCAATGTAAACCTGGTTATCCCAATGTAAACCTGGTTATCCCACCATCTCATTCTCGATACTTTCTCATATCGCTCATGCCCACGACATCACTACTCAATAAGTATAATCGGATCACGTACCACTACGTGTCCCCCATAACTCGTATATGAAACTCAATTATTAAAGTCAAACACTTACCTGAAACATCATATTCAAAATTGCATGTATACATGAATGTATAGATACTAGATATACCTGCTCGTACGTCACCACGTACCTTATAGTAGACAACATGAACAAGCTATCATCAACGTCCGAAGTCTCCTGTAGAGTCTATATCAAATATCAATTCAATATTAGCTCATAATCCAAGCAATGAATATCCATCAATAGTTCTTACTTTCACTTCCATATCACAAATCAATAACTCAATATTATGAATCAAATCATAATCAATACTTTGATGCACACATCCTCACATGAATCATGATATATCATTGGTAATGCAAAACCCCATTTTCTCCCATCATCCGTTACATCACACACATGATGCAGGATACATACACCCATACGTGCAAGATCATGCCCAACTCACATAGTAGTTCACTAGACACACCAGTTCAACAGAGGGAAAGGAAGTGCAGGGGTGTTTGAATAATAACATCCAACCAGTGTCTAACCAAAACAATCCAATTAAGCCAATTAACATGCTCCAAACAGTCAAACCCACACCGATGTGATTCAAACCAAGACATAAAAGGAAGAATCCATGTTTATAAGATATTCCATAATTTATATCAAATTCCCTTAATCCTAACATAAGATCCTTTATTGCTTTAAATTCAACTCTAAATAAATTAAAGATGCATCAGTTCCAAAATTCTTGATTTAGAACTCACTACTAAGAGTAGTAATTCAATAAAGTGACATAAGTCAACAATACATGTCATGCTATCCATTTGAGCATAAATATCACCACAACTCTATTCCATGTTATAATACATATTAGCATGCATCTAACCCATTTATTTACACACTACACATGCTTCCAATTGTAACACATCTCATACCATAGCCCAACATCCACCAAATATCACAATGGCTACAAGCCATAAAAGTTAGTCATTTTCACCCCACTAACAAGACTTAGACTTAGACTTGAATCTCATTTAAGCCTATTAACAAACACATTACATGCATGATTTTAATCTTCATCTTTTAACCAATAATAATACTAAGCCAAGACATGTTCCACAATTTATTTTCAACAATTAACCATTCAATAAAGTGAGCCCCAATTGACTTCCAACAATCAAAACATTCCTCATGCTATCCCATTCCCAATTACAATACTTCAATACATGAAGGAATACATATATAAACACCATATTCACACACAATCACATGCTGGACACACACACATGCAGAAACACACTCACACACACACACTGCTGCACACACACGAACACACACTAGCAAACCCTTCCAAAATGCTAGCAAAATCGAACCAATCTTCATCAAAAATTCGAGGGATTTCAGGGGAAAAACGACTGAAGGATGAGGAGGATTACCCACAACAATATTGGAAGAAAATCGTCCCCAAATCGGACGAATTTGAAAATCCGAATCGCTGCGCTTCCTCGCAAGATCCGAACGAAATCCGCGACGAAACTTCATGTTCTTGGTATGGAAAGATGCGCCTGGAAGAGACGAAGACGATGGTGGTTTGGACGCGCCGGAAGGAGGTCCGACGGCGGCGGGCGCACGCGATTTACAAGAGGTGGTCAGGCATCGCGCGGGAGGAGAGAAAAGAGGGGAGAGTTCGGATCTGATGTGTGTGCGTTTTCACACTTTTAGTGTGTGAAAATAGGCTGAAACATTTTAATATAAATGTATTTCCAATCCAGTTATCTACATCGGAGTGTCACCGGTGCACTGATATATTATTTATAGACAACGATTGGGATTTATACACACCCCAAAAACCCAAAACTTAAATTCTTCATTTTAATTAACTTATCTCTAAAATATTATCGGAGTATATTTTACAATCTTAAAATATTTTATGATCCGATTAATTTGCCAGTTGACCTTCACTTGGTCAATTCCACTTCTAATTAATTAATTCTAAAATTAATCCATAAAATCTAAATCATATTTAGTCCAACAAATGATTATAATAAATCTGGACATCACAATTCTCCCCAACATATAAAATTTCATCCTCGAAATTATGCTTACCATAAAAGCCAACTGTAAAATTTACGTACCGTAAATAGCTCAAGATATTGACTTTACCATCCATAGGGCGACAGTCATCAGAATCATTATGGCTCACACATGTGCCCCATTGCACCAACGATCGCAAGAAGTGTTTAACCGTCAAGCTTCTTTGTCATATCTCACTACCTGTGTACTTTCATCGACACAATTCCATTGTACAGTCTTATTTCCCGTCATATACTTTCATCACTGTACCCATCATATAATCTCGCTAAATCATGCAATCCATGCTTTCATGTATATTTAAGAATATATGACAATACACCAACATTTATCGTAATTAACTTCATACCTATGTCGTTTCAAATGTATGCGACTTATACCAACATCATCACCATCGTCCGTATGAAGTAACGGTACTCTTGAGCCTTTACGCATCAATCTTTCATATATCATCTCCTGGCTATTATCTGGTGCAAGGTAATGACTAGAAAAATCCATTAGTCATTCTCTCATACGTATATACACATAATACACACCAACAGCCACAGACCATCAGTATCAAATCATGATAGATGGCTTAACACCAATATTTTCATGTCACGATTATACTCATCTAACACAAGGCATCAACATCAATATCGAATAGTTCGTGACATACCTTTGTAGATGGAATCATCTACAATACACAATGGCATCATAGTATTATGCTCATCACAGTACTCACATACTCTCAAGTATCAACATTTCCACATTACATTACCCAACTATTATCTGTCATAGGGCAAGTACAAAATAAACTCGTTAGTATTTCTCAAATACTCATAAGATAATACGTACCTTGTCATTTACGCATTTTGATATTCATAATGTTTCTGTCATCAAACATTAATTCCCTGTATCAAAAGTTTCACGCAGTTCTATACACAACATGTTACAGTACACTGTCTCATAGGGTGATTGAAATTTAACATAAGAATTAATTGCATGCCTCAATGACGCAATTTATATCAATCTTTAACTCATCCTCGAAACATAATAATCCATTAATCATGAATATTCACAATGAACACATGTCCACACACGACATTCGTAGTAATCACGCGTCATCCCGTGACATGCTCATGTCATCCCGTGACACACTCGTTAAACTCATATCTATCTGATTGTATTCCATTCAACATAATAGGTGATTAATCAATTATTAATCCTACCACATACAAAACTAGCATGCTTTCACAGCAATAATTATCATCACAAAATGATTAACATCTATTTTCAATATCTCATCACTACACACCGTAGATATGAGAGTGTTATCACAGAGGTTACACTCCTTCTTGCCTCGTTACCGCAACAAAAATATGATTATGACACATCTAGGTTTCACTTCAATTCCATTATCAACTTTTCTACATGTACATGATTTCAAAATCAATATAATTCAACAAAATAACTCGAATCAACATATATCAATATGTTTAACCAACTGAAACGGTTTACCTCGATATTTCGTCCTCCTGGATCAATTCAATATCCTCTTGGGCCTAAATCACATATACCCAATGAGCAATAACATAACTGTACATAGCACAACTTCTATTGCCATCTGCAATCAAAGCATCATCAATACTCATTGCTAACACAATTGCGGTACAACAGCATTCATCGCTAATCACAATAGCGGTACTAACATATTCATTGCTAACACAATAGCAATGCATCAATCTTCATCGCCCTACGGCGGTACATAATACTCATCGCCACTACTGGCATACATATAATATCCATAATCACAATGAATATACCTTCTTAAAACAACAAGATGTAATAACACTTACTGTACACAGTTGATCCACACTTGATCCTTTAAATTATCCCTGCTCTCAACATAAATATTCCACAAAATATGATTTCATATCAATACACAAATTAATATACTCACCATCAACAGAATAGCGGAATGAGACGTCGCTATATATATAATCGGCGGCAAGAACCATCGTTATGGAATCAGCGGAATGCACCATCGCTAAACACATGTCTGGCGGCACGAGCCATCGCCAATGACATAGCGGAAAGAGGCATCGCTATACATGTACCCGGCGGCATAAACCATCGCCAATCAATATAGCGGAATGAGACATCGCTATCAATATACCTGGCGGCATGAACCATCGCCAACCAATATAGCGGAATGAGACATCGCTATCAATATCGATAATGTGGTTGTTCCGGTCCATTTATAGCAGCGGAATTTTAGGACCCATCGCTTCGACATTTAGCGACATCATATGATATCCCTCGCTTCGACAATGACAGCGGCATGTTACCTCGCTTAGACATGACAACGGCAAATATCATACTACCATCGCTTCATATGACAGCGGCAAGTACCTCCCTCGCTCGGAGATAAAGGCTACCGGAACATTCATCAATTCTACCACAATAATCAAACACAACAGTTGATTCCATTATCACAATATATATCACTATCATTTCACATATACCATCACATTTAAGGGTTCACTATCCACGATATACATAATTAAAGGTGTAACACGTTTTACCGTTCGAAGCCCGTACGTCTCACATTTCCTGATTTTCCTACAAAATCAGATCCCTTAACACATAATACATGAAGTGCTAGACATCACCATTAATGCCATCCCATCGCATTCTACACGATTCCTACAATTATAATGATTAGCACCACTTTTCATATCATAAAAGCACATAAACAACTAGTTGTGTCATACAACATTAATGCCATCATGCATAAATATGTGCTATCAATAACTTCCTAGGCCCTTAACAGCCCCAAAGAGCAACCACTGCTCTGATACCACTAATGTAAGACCCCAACACTTAAACTCGTCATTAGTTCATTCATGACGTCGCATGTGTATAAATTTTCATTTTCTTTTCATTCTTTAAAAAGAATCATTACATGTTTCCCATAATCCCATGACATAACCAATGTTCAACATTATATGATCATCTCGACCAACAAATAGACTCAGGGATTTCACCCAATACCATCCCCATTACACCACTTTTACATTGTGGGTTTTTATAAAATTTTGGGCAGAGTCTCCCCATAAACTGAGCTATCCGGAAATAAAAATACATCACATAACATAACTCCCGACCAGGGACAACACAATACTAAACAGAATACAGAAACACTAAGTAAATTCCCAGCCAGGGAAGACACCACACTAATAAGACAACAAAAGTGGGTTTCAACACCCTTATACAGTCCATATACAGATACAAGTGCTCACAGAAGAGCAACGAATAACGGATACTCATCCGGATGCATAATTAGTATATATACCAACCGCTCAATCTTGTATATCGGCTCAATCTCATACTACGCTTCGGGAAGCATCATCCAACAAGGTCCGAGCCTAGCACTCCAAGGCCGCATCGTACATGTTGTACCTGTTTCAACAGAAACAGCCCCCACACAGGGTGAGCACACTCCCACTCAATATTCGATCACAAATCAGTTATACAAAATCATAATGCAATAATTTAGATTATTCAAAACTCATAAAATATACTCCCTGTACAATTCCAAATTTGGATAGCTTCCACACACTGTTCCTGTTTCAAACTCACGCACCTTCATGATGTCAAGTTTAGTATTATCACTGAAAATGTGATACTCAACAACGCTTATGAATTCAATACAACGAAAATATGTTATGCTCAAACATAAATAGTTCAATATCAATGTAAACCTGGTTATCCCAATGTAAACCTGGTTATCCCACCATCTCATTCTCGATACTTTCTCATATCGCTCATGCCCACGGATCACTACTCAATAAGTATAATCGGATCACGTACCACTACGTGTCCCCCATAACTCGTATATGAAACTCAATTATTAAAGTCAAACACTTACCTGAAACATCATATTCAAAATTGCATGTATACATGAATGTATAGATACTAGATATACCTGCTCGTACGTCACCACGTACCTTATAGTAGACAACATGAACAAGCTATCATCAACGTCCGAAGTCTCCTGTAGAGTCTATATCGAATATCAATTCAATATTAGCTCATAATCCAAGCAATGAATATCCATCAATAGTTCTTACTTTCACTTCCATATCACAAATCAATAACTCAATATTATGAGTCAAATCATAATCAATACTTTGATGCACACATCCTCACATGAATCATGATATATCATTGGTAATGCAAAACCCCATTTTCTCCCATCATCCGCTACATCACACACATGATGCAGGATACATACACCCATACGTGCAAGATCACGCCCAACTCACATAGTAGTTCACTAGACACACCAGTTCAACAGAGGGAAAGGAAGTGCAAGGGTGTTTGAATAATAACATCCAACCAGTGTCTAACCAAAACAATCCAATTAAGCCAATTAACATGCTCCAAACATTCAAACCCACACCGAGGTAATTCAAACCAAGACATGAAAGGAAGAATCCTTGTTTATAAGATATTCCATAATTTATATCAAATTCCCTTAATCCTAACATAAGATCCTTTATTGCTTTAAATTCAACTCTAAATAAATTAAAGATGCATTAGTTCCAAAATTCTTGATTTAGAACTCACTACTAAGAGTAGTAATTCAATAAAGTGACATAAGTCAACAATACATGTCATGCTATCCATTTGAGCATAAATATCACCATAACTCTATTCCATGTTATAATACATATTAGCATGCATCTAACCCATTTATTTACACACTACACATGCTTCCAATTGTAACACATCTCATACCATAGCCCAACATCCACCAAATATCACAATGGCTACAAGCCATAAAAGTTAGTCATTTTCACCCCACTAACAAGACTTAGACTTACACTTGAATCTCATTTAAGCCTATTAACAAACACATTCCATGCAGGATTTTAATCTTCATCTTTTAACCAATAATAATACTAAGCCAAGACATATTCCACAATTTATTTTCAACAATTAACCATTCAATAAAATGAGCCCCAATTGACTTCCAACAATCAAAACATTCCTCATGCTATCCCATTCCCAATTACAATACTTCAATACATGAAGGAATACATACATAAACACCATCTTCACACACAATCACATGCTGGACACACACACACATGCAGAAACATACTCACACACACACTGCTGCACACACACGAACACACACTAGCAAACCCTTCCAAAATGCTAGCAAAATCGAACCAATCTTCATCAAAAATTCGAGGGATTTCAGGGGAAAAACGACTGAAGGATGAGGAGGATTACCCACAAAAATATTGGAAGAAAATCGTCCCAAAATCGGGCGAATTTGAAAATCCGAATCGCTGCGCTTCCTCGCAAGATCCGAACGAAATCCGCGAGGAAACTTCATGTTCTTGGTATGGAAAGATGCGCCTGGAAGAGACGAAGACGATGGTGGTTCGGACGCGCTGGAAGGAGGTCCGACGGCGGCGAGCGCACGCGATTTACAGGAGGTGGTCTGGCATCGCGCGGGAGGAGAGAAAAGAGGGGAGAGTTCGGATCTGATGTGTGTGCGTTTTCACACTTTTAGTGTGTGAAAATAGGCTGAAACATTTTAATATAAATGTATTTCCAATCCAGTTATGTACATCGGAGTGTCACCGGTGCACTGATATATTATTTATAGACAACGATTGGGATTTATACACACCCCAAAAACCCAAAACTTAAATTCTTCATTTTAATTAACTTATCTCTAAAATATTATCGGAGTATATTTTACAATCTCAAAATATTTTATGATCCGATTAATTTGACAGTTGACCTTCACTTGGTCAATTCCACTTCTAATTAATTAATTCTAAAATTAATTATCAATAAAATCTAAATCATATTTAGTCCAACAAATGATTATAATAAATCTGGACATCACACAACCTCCTCCTGAAATCAAAGATATCAATGATTGAGTTGGAATCATTTTTAAATAATAAATTTAAAAATTTAAATTTATCAATCTCGGTTCTGGATTGATGGTTATCCTGATAAACAATTTATAATTTGGCCCATAGAATGCTAATGTAGTCTACTATTTGTAAAAGCAATGGCAATAATGATAAAACTATTGCTAATATGATTATTGTTGGATTCACTGGTCTATTAAAAGGCTGGTGGGATCATTATTTGACCATAGCTAATAAAGAGAAAATTATGAATACAGTAAAATAAGAAAGTAACAACATTGTAGAAAATGTTGTCTACACTTTAGTTGTAAATATTATAGATCATTTTACAGGTCGTTATTCTGATCAAAATGAAAATATTCAAACTCTTTTTTTCAAAATCTAATATGTAAAACATTAATCGATTTTAGATGGTATAAAAATATCTTTCTTAATAGAATTATGGAACTACAAGATTGTAATAGTTTACATTGAAAATCTAAATTTATTGATGGTTTACCTCACCTCTTTGCTGAAAGAGTTAGAAATAATCTTAGAAAAGATCATATTAATATTCCATATGATTCATATATATACTGAAAACTTATTAGGACGTGTATCCAAGAAGGATTAACCATATATAATGAAATTAAATTAAATCAACAAATTAAAAGACAAAATTTGTCTGAACGAAAACAATTAGGTCAATTTTGCGAACAATTTGGTATAGAGATACCATCACAAAATAAGAATTATTCTAAAAATAAATTATCCAAAAATGATAAAGCTTATCATAAACCTTATTATAGGAACATGAGAAAATATTCTCCAAAAAGATTAGATAAAAAAGGTGAAAGGAAAAAAATTCGACACTCAACTAAGACATTAAAAAAACAAAATATAACTTGTTTTAAATGTGGTCATTAATGTCATTATGCTAATAAATGCAAAATGAAAGAAAAAATTAATAAGTTGGATATTCCTAATACTATTAAAGATGCTCTTAGCACAATTCTTGTACACTCTGATAGTTCTGATGACTTATCAGATTCATCTTATATGATTCACATGATTCTGATGAATCAAAACATCTTCATGTCCTAGATAATGAATCTACTCATTCAGAACAGATTGTTCTAAACCTTATTTCATTGGACAACCATGCATTAAGACTATTTCAGATGAATCAAATTATTCATATTATAAAATATTATCACAATTTCAGGATTTAAATATAAATATTTAACTAATACTAATATATTAGAATTTTTAAAAATTAGTTAAAGATCATGAGTTACGTTTCAAATTAATTGATGAATTTGAAGATATTCCTTCAACTTCAACATCTAATACTAGTCCTCAAATAAAAATTGTAAATACTAATGATCCTTATTAATGTCAGAAGTTTGTAAACTTTTAAGACAAAAACAAACAAATGATACTCCTACATCCACAAATGATTTGTTCATAGAGATTGATAATCTTAAACAAGAAATTAAATTTCTTCAACAAGAAAATAAATTATTTGATATCCGTATTTCTAAATTAGAAGATAATCAAATTTCTAAATCTCCAATCACATCTCCAAAATTCCAGATAAAGATACATTTCATTTACCACCAGAACATGATTTTCTATCTACATTAGAAATTCTAGTTTTTCCAAAATGGTATACTCAAATTACTTTATTAGTTAATAATCATTTCACTAAAATATTTACAGCACTTATTGATAGTGGTGCCGATTTAAATGTTATTTAGGAATGATTAATTTCTAATAAATATTATACCAAAACATCTCATAGTTTATCCCACGCTGGTGGACATAAATTAAAAATACAATATAAACTACCACAAGTTTCTATATGCATTAATCAAACATGCATCAAGACTATCTTTTTATTAGCCAAAGATATCACAAACCAAGTAATACTTGGATCTTCATTTATTACTCAATTATACCCCATTAAATATATTGATAATTTAGGTATTCGTGGTACTTTTGAAGGCAAATCAATTTTTCTTAAATTCTTAGATGCTCCTTATATTAATATTGTTCATGATCATATACAAAATAAAATTCATCAGTTACAATTTTTAAAATTTGAAGTTAATACAATCACAATAAGTGATCAATTGCAAAATCCTAAATTAAAGGAAAAAATTAAATTGATAACACAACAATTTTCTTTAGAAATTTGTAGTGATCACCCCAATAGTTTTTGGAACCGAAAAAAGCATATTATCTCTCTACCTTATGAAGATGGTTTTAATGAAAAATCAATTCATACTAAAGCTCGACCATGTCAAATGAGTTCTGAATATTTAGAATTATGTAAAAAGGAAATTGAATCCTTATTACAGAAAAAATTAATTAAACCTTCTCAATCTCCTTGGTCTTGCACTGCTTTCTATGTTAATAAAAAGAGTGAACAAGAACGTGGAGTACACAAATTGGTTATTAATTATAAAGCATTAAATAAAGTATTAAAATGGATAAGACATCCAATTCCTAATATAGATTATATGATTCTATCATATTTTCTAAATTTGATCTGAAATCGTGTTATTGGCAAATTCAAGTCAATCAAACCGATACTTATAAAACTGCTTTAATGTTCCAATAGGACATTATGAGTGGAATGTCATGCCTTTTGGTTTAAAAAAATGCACAATCTGAATTTCAACAAATTATGAATGATATTTTTACTCCTTATAGTGAGTTTATAATTGTTTATATAGATGACAATTTAGTATATTCCAAAATAATTGATTTACATATAAAACATTTAGATATGTTTAAGAAAATCATTATTCATAATGGCTTGGTTATATCCAAACCTAAAATGTCTTTATTCAAACTGAAATAAGATTTTTAGGTCATAATATTAATAAAGGAAACATAATTCCTATTTCTGTATAGAATTTGCGTCTAAATTTTCAGATAAAATAACTGACAAAACTCAGTTACAAAGATTTTTAAGAAGTCTAAATTATATTTCTACTTATTATAAAAATTTAACTCATGACTCGGCTATCTTATAGATAGACTTAAAAAGGTTCCTAAACCTTGGACTGATCAACCTATCAAGGCAGTCCAAACTATTAAAGAGAAAGCAAAATATTTACCAAGTTTAATGATAGCAAATCCAAATTGGAATAAGATTATTGAAACAAATGCCTCTAATATTGGTTATGGAGGTATATTAAAACAAATAGATCATATCTCAAAGAATGAATTTTTAATTAGATTTTATTCTAGCAAATGGAATGACATCCAGAAGAATTATGCTATCATAGCAAAAGAAATTCTTGCAATTGTTAAATGTATTTTAAAATTTCAAGATGATTTATGTAATCAAAAATTTATAATTAAAAAGATTGTAAGTCCGCTAAATTTAGTTTAATAAAGATTTTAAACATGATGTTTCAAAACAAATGTTTGCTCGATGGCAAGCATTAAAGTTGTTGTAGTGGGTATACTGTTGTCAGTATGTCAGTTATTACAACGTTTACAAAACCCTGAGATAATTTACATCATATGTACATAAGAACAACTTAAAGAAGTTCAACTCCTAAGCCGTGGTTCAGTTCGCAGCAGAAATTGACTCACAATCTTATCCTCCCGCGTCTATGAGTCCCTACAGAAACAATCACAGAACATGATTATGGATAATAAACCATCTCAGTTCTATATCAATAAAAAACATAATACGATAAATCACTATCGTAAATTATCAACTGTGATTGTTCTGTATCATTCATCATAAAATGCAAATATGTCATGACATGTCTCATCCATCATCCTGTTATAACGGGACATATATGATATGCATATCTCAGCTCAATATGTCAATGAAACCTCTTCACATCTTCATATTAGCAGCACATATCATATTTCCGTCCTCATTCATTATAACAGCCAAAGCATATACTCAACCAGAGCATACCTCTCATGCCAAAGCATATGCTCAACATTAGCATATCTCCCGTGGCATCAGTCTCAACAACATGCATGTATAACACCATGAATGTATACGCATATGATACCATCAATCATATAATATAATCTCAATGTATAGAAGCAACATCACATCAATCGGTAATCAATACGCGTACGTCAACACGTACCTGTCGTGCGATACAATATATATAGCCAGGTTTCAATGTTTAACCGCCTCTTTTGTCATGTCCCCTGTGATGATGCTACATGAATACCAACAATGTATCATGTTATAATAGGCTTCAAAATCAAATTCCACAAAAATATCACATTTTCAAAATATTAACCCTAGCGATCGATCGCCAAAAACACGCAATCGATCGCTAAAACTTTCTGGCCAACAGTGATCGATCTCTATGTTTCATGTGATCGATCCACAACAAATTTTAGAATCCACATAATTCATTTAAATCAATTACTAAATCAATAATTATGACTCGATCATAATTCTCAACCACACTCGATTTATCTCGAAATCGAGTTAAAAAATAAAAGGGTATTCATTCCCAATTATCCCTTCATTATTACAATAAACTCAGTTATTTTGGGTGATTATATTCCAGGCATTACATGAATCTAGTGTTTATTCAACCCCCCTTCTAAACACTACTATGATCCTAACACAATGGTAGAGACTTAAAATTTCTTGAAGTATATTTACTACTACGTAGTGTGACACCGCAGCGATGCCAGTTGGTAGTTTTTTTTCCATCAGAAGCAAGGACCAATTTTCCAAACAGATATCTACATCTCAAGAAGCAAGTAAGGCTCAAACTACAAAGAACACAAAAGCATAAATAAGGGCATGTTTTAATATTAACAACAAATTTCCATTCATGGACAAAAGGAGTGGGTTGGAAAGTGGGAAAGCGGACTGTTCAATTAAGCAAACACAGTCATAAGGGAAAGTTTTGGTCCTTAGCTAACCATGATGCTGATGTGCGAAAACGTCACAAAAAGGATCACCTCATTGTGTTAATTTAGGAATTGTATCTTATATAACCAATAGAAACGGATAGCTAGTCTATTTTTTGGTCATAATCACTGTTCTTTTTGGATTTCTTCAATGTTGGGATTTGTCCAGTACGATAGAGTACAAAGGAGAATGATTATTCTTGATTTTTAAAAGAAAGGGAAACATATAGATCATACACGATTTGAGTTGTGGAAAGATAACCTTATGTAGGTGTTTCTTGTCAATTTTGTTGTGTCAACATTAGGCTTGCCTTCAGAGCTGTCTTCATCAAGTACAACACTTTGCATATTTCATTCTTAATTTGTTTTTTTACAAAGTTGACAACCTGAAAAATGAAACTCATCCTCGACGGAATCTTTTTTCAGGTGAAGTTTCAGAATTAAATGTAGATACTTGAAAAGCTTCAACATTTGTAGGGTTTTGTATTCAATGAATATTTTGTAATTTTTTTTGACAATCGTAACAAATAACAATTAGTATTGTTATTTAACAAATAAATAAAATAGATTATACATGTACGGAACATTTTGCCTTGCTCATCTGACTCTTCATCTTCACCCAGGGGCGGAGCCACCCTATCTTTAGGGTGGGCTCCAGCCCAACCCAAGTTTTTAAAAAAAAAAGGTTAGTAGTCTGCAATTTTGTAATATATTGTTTCAGCCCAACTAATAATTCTAGTCCAACTTTAAAATATAATGTGTTAGCCCAACCTGGTAATTTTAGCCCAACAAGTAAAATATAAAAATTAATTGTATTGGATTTGTATTTTCCATTCACACGATTATGTCTCTCTTCGGCTCTTCCCATTTGCCCTAGCAGCCTAGCTATTGAATCGAAGAAATCAGGGCAAATTGAATCAAAGAAAAGCAACCCCAACGGACGAGAAAACGACATTTGTGAGAGGTAAATATTATTCTCAGCTATTGAAATCGTGTGGTAGATGAGAAAACGATACCTGTATTTTTTTTTAAAAAAATGCACACAGCTTCACTTTGTTTTTATTTTTTATTACATAAAATCTTTCATAAGAGGCTGAGGTTTATTAAGTACTGTACAAGTATATATATACCTTAAATTAAAATTCATTTTCTACAAATATTGGAGTCCAAATTTAACCCAACATTGTATTAAAATGCATATTCATAAACTAAATATTGAATAACTTAAGTGCAGAATACATTTGTGATTTGTGTGGCATTAAATAAATTGTCAGTATATGATTTTCTCAATATTACTATGGTGAACAAAATCGAGGCATGAGTTATCAATTATAATATACCTTAAATTAAAATTCATTTTCTGCAAATATTGGAGTCCAAATTTAACCCAACATTGTATTAAAATGCATATTCATAAACTAAATATTGAATAACTTTTAAGTGCAGAATACATTTGTGATTTGTGTGGCATTAAATAAATTGTCAGTATATGATTTTCTCAATATTACTATGGTGAACAAAATCGAGGCATGAGTTATCAATTATAGGAATTCATATTTGGTTGAGATGCCTTTAAATGTAATATGGTTTCAGCATTTTAATCTTTTTGCCAATTATGCATTGTTGAATACTAATAGATTGAAATATCCCGGGACATGTTATAGATTGAAATGGATATTCAAGGTATGAAGAAAAGAAAAACTATTAACTCTTTTTTTAAACCAAAAGAGCACACAGCAACAAGTGATAGCCATTCTCCATCAAATATGAACATCTCAAATTCCAACGACCAACAGCCTAACAAATCTTCCAGGAATGAAGTTGATATGAGTTTTCCTGAACCTGATCCGGCATTACGTATTCCAATATGGAAATATCATGTTAATCACAGGGATGAAGTCAGACGAGCTTACATCAATATGGGACCATATCAACCTATTAAGAACGAGTATCCATCAACCCAATTCGGGAGCCAAAATCGTCGATTCCAAAGCCATTGGTTTAAGAAATTTACTTGGTTAGAGTACTCTCTTACAAAAGATGCTGCATTTTGCTTTCCTTGCTTCCTTTTTAAAAATGAGCATCCTTGCAATTCTACATTTACGAAGGATGGATTTAAATATTGGAAGCGAGTTAATGATGGGGATAGATGTGCCTTTTTAATGCATATAGGATGTCCTACTTCACCACATAATAGTGCTACAGATTCTGTTGCTAATTTGATGAACTTGTCTTGTCATATTGACAAATTGATAAATACACAAACTTCAGAAGAAAAGCGGAAGAACTGATTGCGGCTTACAGCAACAATTGATAGCATCTGATGGCTAAGTCTGCAAGCATGTGCCTTTAGAGGGCATGATGAATCTCCATCTTCTACTAACCGTGGAAATTTTATCGAGATGATAAAATTTTTGGGAATAATGAATGAGAGTATTGGAGATGTCGTGTTAGAGAAAGCTCCAAATAATGCAAAGTATATCTCACCTGATATTCAAAAAGATGTTTTGCATATTCTTGCCAACCAAGTGAGAACCAAAATACGTGAAGAAGTCGGCAATGCAAAATTCTGCATTTTAGTTGATGAAGCTAGAGATACATCTAATAAGGAGCAGATGGCTATTGTGTTGAGATTTGTTGATAGTGTTGGCTTCTTACGAGAGCGCTTTTTTGATATTGTGTATGTGGCTGATACGAATGCTGCAACACTTAAGAAAGAAATTTTGGATGTCCTCATCCGACATAACTTACATATCCACAACATGCGAGGTCAAGGATATGATGGTGCTAGCAATATGCGAGGGTCTTGGAATGGTTTGCAGGCTCTTTTCTTGAAGGATTGTTCATGTGCATATTATGTACATTGTTTCGCCCATCGACTTCAACTAGCATTAACTGCGGCTGCTGAAAAAGAGGTATCAATTTGGTTATTCTTTTCAAAACTGACAGCCATCGGTAATCTTATTAATGTCTCTTCTAAACGCCATACTGAGTTACATTCTGCTCAAAAAATTAAAATTTCACGTATGATAGCTAATGGTGAATGTAATACCGGTAGAGGGTATAATCAGGTTGGAAATTTACAACGTCCTGGAAAGACTCGTTGGAGTTCACATTATAACTCAATTTGCAGCATGATAGATATGTATAGCTCTGTGATTTCTGTGTTGGAAAATATGGTGGATGAGGGCTCCTCTAACTCTATCAGAGGTGAAGCTAGCGGTTTTTTGATTGTTATGAAGTCCTTTGATTTTATCTTCATATTGCGGTTGATGCACAAAATCATGGGGATAACAGATCTACTTTGTCGAGCATTGCAAGGGAAATCTCTAGATATTTTAAGTGCAATGGACTGCGTCTCAACTACTAAAGCGTTACTTCAAACTTTGAGAGAAGAAGGTTTTGTTATTCTTCTTAGCAATGTGAAAGAAGTTTGTATCAAATATGATATTGAGATACCTCATATGGGAGTTCGTTATAAATCTGCTACACGTCGTTCATGCCATCAAAACGATTCAATCACAGTTGAGCATCATTATCGGTTTGATGTATTTCATTCTGCAATAGATTTTCAAGTTGAAGAGCTTAATAGTAGGTTCAAGGATGAAACAGTCGAACTTCTTAAGCTTAGTTGTGCTTTAGAGCCTAAAGAAAACTTTAAGCTATTTAAGGTTGATCACATCTATCGACTTGCTGAGAAATTTTATCATCTTGATTTTGATGCACAAGATTTGCACCACTTGAAACTACAGTTGGATCACTATAAGCTTGATGTTATTGGTCATGATAAATTTCAAGACTTATCAACTATTTCTGAATTATGTCGAAGACTAGTTGAGACAAATAAGTCAGATTGCTATAATTTAATTGACAGGTGATTTTCTCATTTATTGTAGTTTCTATAGTATAATTATATTGCCTATTTATTTTTGGATCTAACATATTTAATTGACAGGTTGATTCATCTTGTATTGACTCTTCCTGTTTCTACAGCAACAACGGAACGAGCGTTTTCAGCTATGAAACATATTAAAACAGCTCTCCGTAACAAGATGGAGGAAGAGTTCTTAGCAGATTCTATGGTTATTTTCATTGAAAGAGAGTTGGTTGAAAAAATTGATAACTATAAAATAATTAAAGAATTTGAATCTCAGAAGAACCGAAGATCGCAATTTTAATAGTGCTTTTGTTTTACGCTCTTGAATGTATTGAATATTAAATTTTTGTGTTCCATATTTTGAAAGTCAGTATTTTTGCACATGTCTTTTTTAGTTTTTAAATAATTTATTTTAACATATTTGTGTAGTATGCGGCCAGCCCCAGATAACGTGAAATCCTGGATCCGCCCCTGTCTTCACCAATCTTGCACTTGCCTCTCTTCACAAGGCGAGGTCTTACATATACCATGCATAATACAGTTGCCAAGATAAGACAGTCAACGTTTAACCTATTTCTCAAAGATCTGGCTAGCCAGGTGAAGATTCAAAATCTATTTTTCCTTGCGGATCTACATGCGCCCGAAGGATTTTTGTTTTTGTTTTAGTCGACTAACATATAATTAGCACTATGACAAAGAGAAATACCTTCAAATTTTGGTGTGGCTGACACATCAGATTACGTTGTTACTTCGGTGTCGAAGTTTTTTGGAGATCAAGCGCATTAGGTTTTTCCTTGCAAACATATTTGTAAAGGTACTTGACTACCTTCACATCTTCACATTTCTCTACATGTGACCGTCGAATTTTGCCAATAAATAAAAGTTGTATAGTATAACCCAACGATTATCCAATTTTTTTTTCCGTGCGATATATGATGATTAAACATATGTTAGAGGATCGATATAGCTAGCAAACGGGAGGAATGAACCTTTCGATCCGAACAAACAGACCTTGTAAACTAAAGGTGGGGAGTTGGGGCAATGAAAAGATTTGGAGGAAGGAATGAAGAATCCCAAATTAACTATCTTCTCAATACGGATCTAAACTTATATTATCGCATCATACTCACGAGTTGACCACCATCGAGTTTTTACTGCTTTACTAATAACTATAGTTAAGGGTAATGACGCAACATCAATCTTTTCAACCATATGCTGGCACAAGCGCCACTTGTTCGACCGATCACAAAGCAGAGATAATTGTAATTGTTGAACACCAACAATCATTTCCCCAATAATTGCACTCTCTGCAACTCATGTAAATCGAATACAAGACATTGGCCCTGATACCAATTGTACGATCTAACGCTTACCGCTTTACCAATAACTATAGTTAAGGGTAATGGCGCAACATCAATATTTTTAACCATACACTGGCACAAGCGCCACGTGTTCGACCAATCACAAAGCTGATGAAATTGTTGAACCCCAACAGGTGTGTAATATGGTTGGCTCAGGCAAAAATCGAACATTATTCATCAAGAAAAAAATTTCTGTGTTCGGCAGCATAAGTTTTTTTTTGTTTTTGTTTTGTGAATAGGTTGCATTATTTATAGCCTTTTTTTTAGAAAATATTGTTTGGAATTAACTACGATAATTTAACCTATTTTTATAAATGTAGTAGTCCATAATTACCTTTTTTTATTTTTTTTTACATATTGAGCAATCAGGATAATTATTGAAGTAGAGTAATTTATTTTGTTTCAGTATGATGATTTATTTTGTTTAAAAAAGTTAAGTATTTTGAAATCGTGATGTAAATGAGAGATGGTATATCATTATTTGAAGGGAAAATTTCGGGTCGGTATCATTATATAAAAGATGTTTCGGTCCAGCCATCCAAATGAAGTTATTTCAACTTAAGTCCAGCTTTTAATACAATGACCAAACTAACCATACATATCAAAACACTCTGCACCCCATGAGTCAATTTTACATGCACCGTATGAGTCAATTTTACATGCACCGCATGAGTCAATTTTTACATGCATCACATGAGTCAATTTTACATGCACAGCATGAGTAAATTTTTACATGCACCGCATGAGTAATTTTACATGCACCGCATGTGTCAATTTGCATGCATCGCATGGGTCAATTTTTACATGCACCGCATGAGTCAATTTTACATACACCGCATTATTAATTTTTATATGCACCGCATGAGTCAATTTTACATACACCATATGCATACACCACATGATTAATTTTTACATGCACCGTATTAGCCAATTTTTCCTTCACTCTTCATCCTGAAAGCAAATCTGGTTCCTGTCTGTTGCTTCTTCTCTCCCTTCACTAACCCATAGTGCATATCTTACCTATAAACTGGAACAAAGATTGAGAGTCCTGTGCGAAATCTAACAATAAAAAAATTGTTGCAGATATGACTAACATTGCAACACGAGATGCGATCCTTTTTCTATGACCGACACCGCAACATCATGCACTACAACATCATGCACTGTGCGAAATCCAACAATACAAAATTGTTACGCGATTGTGTTCCCATGATTAATTTTTTCCGGTAATAGGCTCCAAAAAGGAGAGTAAGATCAAAATCATCGGTGTATGTATGTATGTTTTTTTGTGGAAGACAATACTTTGAGTCTATCGATGCATGTAATTTACATGCATCGATAGACTCAAGCTCATGGAATTTACATGCACCGACTGATAAATTGAAAGCATTGGTGCACGTAGTTGAAATTTTGACTTCAAGTGAAAAATAATAATCTAAATAAATGACAAAGGAACAATTTAAAAAAAATTGAATTGTAATTCACAATTTAAAGTGAAATAAAAAACAAAAAATGGTATATCAATTGGTTATAAAAATGGGCAGGTTGTATGCTCTACTTTATCTCCCCACCATCTTTCCACAGCATAATACACAACCAGGGTAAAATAAATATGCAACTTGCTCTCCAAAATCTGTAATTATGCAGACGGATTTTGGAAAAATATTGACAGCGATTCACACATACCAAGTCAACCAACTACAATTCAAATGCAAATGGATTTTGGGAAAAATCGACGGTGCATGTATATTATATTTATATGAACAAAATGAGTCACATGCACCACATGAGTGTGACGGTGCATGTGCACTAGTCACAAACAGGTCATGTATATTATATTTACATGCATCACATGAGTCTAGCGGTGCATGTGATTTACATGCACCGCTAACACAAGTGATGCTATGGCTGCTTACCGGTTGGAACCGGTCCGGTCCGGACCGGAACCGGCCGGTTCCGGACCCGTTATGGGCGGAACCGGTCCGGTCCGTTAAGGATCCGGATCGAACCGGTTTGGTTCGGATCCTTATCGGTTTTTCCTTTTTTTTTTTTTTTTTTTTTAAAATGTTGTAAATGTTTCTTCAATGATGTTCATCACAAAATCAATATATTTCTTCTTCATTTCATAATATAGATGCATACAAATAATTGTAAAGACATGACAATTGAAAATCTAAATAAAAAAATATTACAATTTAGTACTTAGCAGTCTTCATAATTGATAAGTATTGTTTTGGCGTTCTCTTCTTCTTGCTCGTCATAATGATTTACGAATTCATCAACCGTCTCATCTCTTCTATTTTTGCATTCTGCTTCAAACCAATCTTTAAGTAACGTGAGCATGCATAACGAATCAGCTGATAGACTACTTCTGTAGTCTCCAATAATACGGCCGCATGTTGAGAATGCCGATTCAGAAGCGACGCTTGAAGCTTGTACATGCATTTGATATGAATTATAAAATGGAGTTAAAATATCTTTGTAAGGTAACATAGCATTCAACAAATTGTACAACGAATTCCACCTAGTTTCTATTGGTGATGGAAAAAGAAGATGCTTTAAACCATTAGATAAACATAATTGTTTCCAATCACGCTTAACACGGCTCGTGCGTAACCATTTAGCGCATTATTTCATTTTGTCAATACATGCTGAGTGATTGTCCTCATAACCAACTTTAACAGCCAAATTAATCACATGACATGCACATCTAACATGAAAAAAAATACCATCAAGCATTGGTTTAAGATAGGTCTTTAAATCACGCATCGCAGCATTGTTATTCGCAGCATTGTCTAATGTGATTGAAAATACCTTATCCTGAATTCCATAATGTCTACAAGTGTTGAATACATATTTAGCAATTACATAACCAGTATGTGCACAATCTAACTCATCTAAAGACAAAATCCTTTTTTGCATACACCAATTATCATCAATCCAATGACAAGTGTCAACAAGATATGAATCAGAATTTACATTTGTCCAAATATCAGTTGTTAAACTAACCCTACAAGGCAAACTAGAAAGATGTTGAAACAATGTATTTCTATATTCAACAAATACGTCCATACAATTTCTTTTTAGTGTGTGCCTGGAAATATGTTTAAACATGGGTTGTATGGACGAAGCAAATTCAATAAAACCAGCACGTTCAGCTTGTATAAAAGGTAGTTCACATCTGATCACATATCTAACAAGTGACCTACGATTAATTTCAGCAGTTAAAATAAAATTCGTGCCAGTAAGAACATTAATTTGTGCTTGTGTTGCTTCTCGACTTAATGGTTGTAATGTTGTCTCATCAAAATTATGTTTTTTTACTAAGTGTTTTTTAAATGTTCCGGTGCCTCCACTGGAACCACCAGCTTTATATGAATACTGGATCTTACATAATTTACATATTGCAACAGATTCATTCGTACCTTCTTTTTGAGCGATTTCAAAGTGATCCCATATCTTACTTCTTTTGGCACGAGTAGGTTGTCTATTCGCTGCTGTAGTGGCTCCGGATGACTCCACATGTTGTCTTTCTTGGGCTTGGGCAGCAACAGGTTCGGCAGGTTGTTGGGATTGTTGTGGTTCGACATTCATAGAAGAACCACCAACATTGAGATCAGCAAAAAAATCATAACTTTCATTTAACTCAGGAATTGGCACAGGTAAATTCATTGCAGAAGATGAACTCAGTGATAGACGACCCGGAACGAGACCCCGACTACGACCCCGGCTACGACCAGCACCACTGCTAGATGAAGATGCCATTATTATATAAGACTATAAGTAAATTGTAGATAGCACAATTGAGAGAAAAATATGAGAGTGAAGTAATTTTCGTTACAAGAATTGTTATGAAACAATACACAACACAACATCCCCTATTTATAGTTTTTTTTTTTATTAAAAAAAAAAAAAAAAAAAAAAGTTAACGTTGGCAACGGCTAAGAGCCGTTGAACGTTAACATTTGTTAACGTTGCCTTCTTTTTTTTAAAATTTTATTTTATTTTATTTTTTTAAAAAATCTACCGGTTCCGGTTCCGAAACCGGAACCAAACCGGTAGCACCGGAACCGGCGGTGCTACCGGTTTGGTTCTTCGGGACCGCCCCGGACCGGTTTCTAACCGGTTCCGGGGCGAACCGGAACCGTTAAGTCCGGTTCCGGTTTCGGACCGGACTTAACGGTCCGAATCCGGGCCGGGTCCGGTTTGACCCGGCCCAGTAAGCACCCCTAAGTGATGCACTTAAATTACCATATTTATTTCTTTCATCTATAAAATATTTGTTTTATTTACCTTCTCCATCTATTACACCATCTCACCCTTTCTACGCCACCTACTCAATCACCTCCACCTTCACCCCCTCCTCCTCCATCACCTCCTCCACCATCATCGCACCCACCACCTCCTCCCACACACCCTCTTCCCTAACCCCACACCATCGTCACCACCTCAATGTTGCCTTTCGTCGACAAATTTATTAGTAAATGTTGAAGTGAACAAAAAATAGCCACGTATATAGAGCCTTTGCATGTATACCAAGCATTAATTGCTTCCCCAATTTTAAAGTTAACCAATTCTGCTGACTCACACATCCTCATTATTCATATGTTAGTTCGAAAAAGTCATGCAACAACAAATCTGTCTCGACAAGAAAATTTTGATTACAAAACAATGCAAATATACGCATCATCTGGGGGGAAATACGGGTGTATGCATTTCGATGATCGATATCCCGATACATCCGCATGCTGGCTGCGCCGTCGAACGGACGGCATTTGTATTACCATCTCAGCCTCCAATGCATGCATGTTATGCAAGGAATTCAGGAAAACAAGGGTAAATTTAAATGAAAATGGATCAATTAGATTAGGGTTGAAAAAACAGACTTATTTGAAATAAGTTTTGTAAAAGATGTATTTAGTTGATTAAAGATTTTTTTGAGAGATTTAGTTGAAATATATTTTGGAAAGAGATACATTTTATGTAATTTCCTCTTATTTGAAATGGTGTTTGCCACAAGTTTTTCGAAATACAATCCATAGGAAAAATCCGGAAGGCCCAAAATCTGGTACTTAGTAGTAGCCCGAAATGACAAAAATACTTCAACATCATAAAAAAACGAGAAGAGGCCCATGTTAAAACTTCTAAATTATTTATTATTCTTGGATAAAATACAAATATCTTTGTGCTTAATCTATACCTATATATACCATATTATAAAGGAAGAGCAATACATAATAACTATATTGGCCTCTTGGTATGTTTTATGTGTTCTTCCTAAATACCCTTATATAAATAACTATCTCCAATATTATGATTTTCTTAAATTTTCTAAAATCATTTATTTCATCTAATTAATAATATACCATATTAGCTTAAATATTTAGAAGTTAAAAAATTTGCAATAATTACATATTTATATTGTAATTATATACCATATACAAATTTTAAAATTTTTTACATAAAATTATATGTGCACGCATCGCGTGTCAAAAATCGCTAGTTTATATAAAGAATGAAGGTATTAGAGTAACTACATTTAATCTCTCATGTCATACCAAATTTTCTTCATAAAATACTCATTCCCTTTATATTACTATTTTGAAATAAAACATAACATAATAAGTTATAACTGCAAACATTAACTTTAAATAAAAAATTTACTATATATAAAATTATATTTTATATTAAAATTTATAGTATTTGAATGTATCGCGTGCAAATGTTTACTAGTTTAAATTATGTTCCTCTATATTAGATGAGAGTCTCTCTACTTTTTTTAATGTGGAAAAGTTGTCACATAAGCGGGCGGTATTAATAACATAATTTGGACTTAACAAAGATAACTTAGTCTATTTTGATAATATGCAGGTTTCTTCTTTGTCTTATTGAACACAATAATTAGAATAATTTTAATAATTAATTAGGACAATCTCTAATCGATCTATATGGAGCATCCCTTTACAATAATAATAATAATAATAATAATAATAGTTTGTGAAGGGATGGTGAACCGATTTCAAATTTCGACTCCTCCAATTTGTTTTCAAGGCCCGACTCGAAAAATTATATTTTGAATAAATATCTATTTCAACTTCCTCATTTAGACTAAAAACAGTTTAATTATAAATCAAATTATCAGTAATTAATTAAAGTAATCAGAATACAACTATTCAAAAGGGAAAAAAGCAATGTATATTAATTTTATTATTATAAGCTTTTTTTGAGCCAATGCACTCGAAAAAGACATGGAGAAAAATCGATTAGCTTAAAAAATATTTGGAACCATGGCATTATTGAAATGCATTCACCTATTTTTTTAAAATCTGGCTTTGCTTAAAAAACAATGTGAACCTAGCCAAATACCATCATATTAATCGGCCCAAATATAAGCGATCAAGATAAAGCATGATCAAACCATGTTAATGTTAGCATAAATGCCCAGTAAGCCAATTGTTGGTCCGATGGGCTTTATGGACCCTAACCCAATTAGCTGACTCATTTCAACTATAAATATGTCATTCATAGATAGGGTTAAAGATAACCTATCACTCTCAATCACTTCACCCTATCTCTATGAAAGTTCATACCAAACTAGCACTTGTGCTGAGCTTGAAGATCTGGTCAGGTTGATTGGACTTGAGGATCACCGCCATCAGATTCACGTCGGTGAACGCTAATCATCTTTTCGTGCATTATATTCGATTTATGCATGTTTACATATGAATCAGGCGCGATCGTCCGTCCCTGTGTTAGATCTGTTTATGTTTATTTTTCCACTGCGTTTAGATCTGACGCCGGGGGACGGAAACCCAACAACTAACAACTCGAATGTAATTTTTTTTAGTTTTCTAGTACATCAACAAGGAAATGGTGGCCAAAACGTAATAAATCATATACCCTAACAATTACAATATGGTCACTCTTTTCCAATCTAAAAACTAACAAAAAAGAGACGTTGGAAAGCCAAACAAAGGTCTGTAATAGCATAAAAATGGCCATCCAACTTATTAATAAGCCTTGTAAATCAAGGTAGCGTGCAAATCCTATATCATTTTACATATTAGGCTACCACCAACCAACAAATAATATAATCATCACAACAAAATTAAAATCAAAACTACAAACAAATGCGAGAGAAGTAAAGCAAAATGAATGTCGACCTTTCAGATTATCTCAAATTTTTCTTTGATCAGATGGGTTAAATATCAGTCCTAGCCCATCTAGCAGAAACAAAGGCAAACAGAAAAGCAAAACAACCGAGGGACACTATTGTTGGCAAATTGGCCACATAGTTGCTTTATCAGATTGCATTACAAAATATAAAATTGATAAGAACTTGATACAGCAACAATATTGCAAGTTTACGATAAGATATGAGGTATGACAACACATATAACCCATATACAAATTGGAAATTAGCCTTCATCCAACAATAAGTTAGCTTTTCAGAGTTGCATATTACAAAAAAAGGGAAATGCAATCCCTTGATTTTCCTAATTGGAACCAGAAATCAACACGATCATAACAATACAACTACCACACCTAGCATAACACAGACAAACAGAGTACGAGCATAAGTAGCTCATCCCGAACCCACGCATGACAGGCATGACGAACCTCCTATCATCGACAGTATCCTCTGTAGACATAAAAATCAAGAAACAAATAAAATAATGATTTCATCGGAAAAAATCTCACCAGATCGCCCACGAAGTCGGCCACATCGGTCTCTGTGACAACCAAAATGGCTACGAGCACTCGATAAAAATAACTAAAATAAATTAAAAATTATATATTTATCCATCCAAATATGATGCCTAAAGAAAAATAATCTAACAAACTAATAGATTGTAGCAATGCTTAGGCTTCAATTTGCATTGATGGAATGTAATTTATTTTAACTTCATCACTACTTAGAAAAGTGAAAAGACGTACTAATATCATTCATCAATATAAATTAAAGGACAATATAAGAAGATATGCGTAAATTTTAACATCTCGAAGAGAGAAATCAATTTTAAACTAATTTTCCCCCCACTTGAATTCTATCACTTCAAATTTATCGAGCTTATTCCACTCTCATAATTTTCAAGTTTTCTTCTTCTCCAAAATTAACTGTTCAATTTATATATATCATTACCATCATTTATATAATCATACATATGTTCTAGTTTCGCCGCTACCTCACGTATAACTGTTGGGTTTTTTAGCCCATTACTTGTTATTTGTTGCTTGGGCTTTTGGCCCTCTCCCTCCTTACCATAACCGAGCCCCACAACCGAGCCCCATTTCACCATCAGCCTTCCCCAATCATCTCCCCCATTCTCCAGAAGCTTCCCAACGATTGTGCCTCTTCGGCTGGTCCAACCTTGGGACTTGCTCCCTCCCTTTCGTCTCCCCTTCGGTGCCTTTATGTTGGCCTTGGTTCATGATGAGGGAGTACCTCTGAAACCCGAAACCAGTGTTCAATTTCGCCCCCCCCTCTTTATCCCTGTTCCAAAGTGGTTCGGGCTGGTGTGGTGGAGTGAGTGGTGCTTTGTGTGCCTTGAGCTGAGTGTGGTGCTGTGTGCACCTTGTGCTTAGGGTAGGTGCTGTGTGCGCTGACTTGTGCTGAGTGTGGTGCTGTGTGCGCCTTGGTGCTGTGTGCGCTGGCTTGTGCTGTGTGTGTGCCGTGAGCTTGAGTGGTGCTGTGTGCATGCACTGTGCTGTGTGGCCGTGAGACTGGTGCTGTGTGCACTGTGTGGTGGCCGTGGGTCTTAACCAGTGTGGTTAATTGACTGGTGGAGCCGTGTGTTAGGGCTGTGTGCTTGGGCAGTGGGTTCGGGCAGGGTCTTCGGGTAGTGTCTTCGGGCAGTGTGTGTGTCTCCCCTTTTGGATTCGATACATTGGTTCCCCGGTGACGACGTTGAAAGGAAACCCAGCTCGACCTGAGCCCTAATTCCTTACTCTTGCTTTGCATTTCAGTTTATAGTTTTAATTAGTTGAAATTGTATACTGTGATTGCTTTTGTTTCTTGATTGCAGGTTATCAATCGAGATCGAAAGCGGAACGTACACCTTACAGTGGTATCAGAGCGTTCCGTGCCTGGTGGAGTGCTCGGTGGACTTCGGGCAGCAGCAAGAGTGCTCGGGCAGACCTCGGGCAGCGGCTGGAGAGCTCGGCTGGTCTCGGGCAGTGCTTGTTGGGCTTCGGGCAGCAGCAGGAGGCTTCGGGCAGTAGCTGGAGAGTTCGGGCAGCGACTGGAATCTCGGGCAGATCTCGGGCAGTGCCTTCGGTGCTTCGGTTAGTGTTGGTTTCGTCACCCCAGAGCTTTGTCTCTGGGTAGTAAGTGATTATCTTGACCCATAATCTATTTACTACGTTGTTTCTAAGTAATTGTGTCCCTTACCCGTAGGAAAATCTCAATCTGAAGCCCCATGCTCGTACACCGTTGAGTGTATTGTGATCTTGTGGGTGATTGCGATTTTTCCTTCCTTTAGCTTGGTAAATTCTTTCATTGTGTTTTGTGTGCCTTGTGGTCCTTGCTTCTGCTGTTTGGTTATTGAAATTGTGTGTGCCTCTCTGCTTAGTTGTGATGGCTTCAATTTCTGGATATAACCTTGAACCGTTTAATGGAAAATCTGATTTTTCTATATGGCAACAAAAGATGAAAGGAATTTTAATACAACAAAAAGTATTTAAAGCTATTGACGGTAATTGGGCTGAGAACATTAATACTGCTAGGAAACTTGAAGATGACGAATATGCTTATTCTTCTATTATCTTGAACTTGTCTGACTCTGTGCTCAGGAAGTGTGGTAAACTATCATCTGCTAGAGAACTTTGGGAAAAATTAGAAGAAATGTTTACTGAAAAATCTTTGCCTAGTAAACTTTTCTTGTTGGAAAAATTTTTCAGATTCAAGCTAGACTTGAACAAAGATGTAGATGAGAATTTGGATGTGTTTACTAAATTAATTCAAGATATTAAATTGACAGGAGATAAGAACATTGACGACTATTCACATATTGTTCTTTTAAATGTTATTCCTGAAAATTATAGTGATGTAAAATCCGCCATTAAGTACGGTAGGGATTCTATTACATTGGATACTGTAATGAACGGCTTGAAAAGCAAGGAATTAGATTTAAAAGTGAACAACAGCGGTAAGCAAGATTCAGGTGAAGTTATGCATGTTAGAGGTAGGTCTCAACATAGGTATAACAAGGGGAAAATGTCTAAGTCTAGGCCTAAGAATAGGAGGTGCTTTAATTGTGGTGATCCTGATCATTTTATTAAAGACTGTCCTGAAAAGAAAAACAAGAATCAAAATGATAATAACCAATCTTATGAACAAGTGAATCATGCTTCTTTATCTGGTGAAGACTCTGGTGATGTCTTTATGGTGACTGACTTATGTGATTCTGTGAATTATGTGCATTCATCTACTGTGTGTGAAAATGAATGGCTAATTGATTCTGGTTGCTCTTATCACATGTCACCTCTTAGAAATTTGTTTTCTAATTATAAAGAAGTTGATAATGGTTCTGTTTCTATTGCTAATGAGAAACTTTGTAAAGTTGCTGGCATTGGTGATGTTTATTTGAAATTTGATTCTGGTTATTCTATGACTCTAAAAGATGTTAGACATGTTCCTGCTTTGTGCAATAATTTGATGTCTTGTTCTGGTTTAGAATCATGTGGTCTTGAGGGTAGATGGGGAAATGGAGTTATGAAAATCATAAAGGGTTCTTTGGTTGTTTTTAAAGGTAAAAAGAAAAGACATCTTTATGTTTGCAAAACTGAATCTGTATATGATAATGTGAATTCTGTGACTGATGACTTGACTGATCTGTGGAATATGAGATTAGGTCATATGAGTTCTAAAGGTCTAGAGAATTTGCATGAAAAAGGTTGCGTTGGTAAAGACGTGTTGTCTTGCATGCCTTTCTGTGATTCGTGTGTTTTTGGCAAACAACAAAGAGTGATATTCCCGGATTTCCCTTCCCCTAATGTGACTATGAGTTCTGTGCATGTTGATGAGTCTGAGTCCAGTGCTACTCCTTGCGAGGTGGAGCATTTAACTGGTGTACGTCATGTTAATGAACCTGAAATTCATGGAATGCCTGTAAATCATGGTAGTGTTGTCGAACATGAACATGTTGTGCATGATGAATTGGTTGCTAATGAACATGAAGATTTGCATGATATAGCTTGTGCTATTAGTTGCTTAATGTATTTGCTGGTTAGTACTTGGCATGGTATAGCTTATGCTATTAGTTGCTTTAGTAAGTATATGACTAATCCTACCTTTGTGCTTTGGAATGTTGTTCAATGGTTGTTATCTGTAGGTGATAATCTAAGTGATTATGTGTTTAATCCTGCTGATATGTGTACTAAGTGTTTGTCCCTTAGTAAATTTCAATCATGTTTAAATTTTGATACTGATGATTGATGCATGTTTGGTCCCTTGGTTAGTGTTTTGTAACCTGCTGTGTGCTCGTTATAAAACTGTTACCCTGGTTACTTTCCCACTTTAACTTGTTGTGTGCTTGTTATTGTTTTTTCTTTGTCTATGACAGGAATTTGGTCCACACAATACTGTGTGTGTTGTGGGGACCCTTTGGGCTATGATGAGTCATCTATTGGGTTTTTCCTTACGTCGAGGTGGAGCCGGTATTGTGCCAAGGTGGAGATTTGTTGGGTTTTTTGGCCCATTACCTTGTTATTTGTTGCTTGGGCTTTTGGCCCTCTCCCTCCTTACCATAACCGAGCCCCACAACCGAGCCCCATTTCACCATCAGCCTTCCCCCTTCATCTCCCCCATTCTCCAGAAGCTTCCCAACGCTTGTGCCTCTTCGGCTGGTCCAACCTTGGGACTTGCTCCCTCCCTTTCGTCTCCTCTTCGGTGCCTTTATGTTGGCCTTGGTTCATGATGAGGGAGTACCTCTGAAACCCGAAACCAGTGTTCAATTTCGCCCCCCCCCTCTTTATCCCTGTTCCAAAGTGGTTCGGGCTGGTGTGGTGGAGTGAGTGGTGCTGTGTGTGCCTTGAGCTGAGTGTGGTGCTGTGTGCACCTTGTGCTTAGGGTAGGTGCTGTGTGCGCTGACTTGTGCTGAGTGTGGTGCTGTGTGCGCCTTGGTGCTGTGTGCGATGGCTTGTGCTTAGTGTGGTGCTGTGTGGCCGTGAGCTTGGTGCTGTGTGCGCTGGCTTGTGCTTAGTGTGGTGCTGAGTGGCCGTGGGTGGTGCTGTGTGTGTGCCGTGAGCTTGAGTGGTGCTGTGTGCATGCACTGTGCTGTGTGGCCGTGAGAGTGGTGCTGTGTGCACTGTGTGGTGGCCGTGGGTCTTAACCAGTGTGGTTAATTGACTGGTGGAGCCGTGTGTTAGGGCTGTGTGCTTGGGCAGTGGGTTCGGGCAGGGTCTTCGGGTAGTGTCTTCGGGCAGTGTGTGTGTCTCCCCTTTTGGATTCGATACCTTGGTTCCCCGGTGACGACGTTAAAAGGAAACACAGCTCGACCTGAGCCCTAATTCCTTACTCTTGCTTTGCATTTCAGTTTATAGTTTTAATTAGTTGAAATTGTATACTGTGATTGCTTTTGTTTCTTGATTGCAGGTTATCAATCGAGATCGAAAGCGGAACGTACACCTTACAATAACTTCCAATCTTGAGATAATCATATTTTACAATTTTTCTGGCTTCAAATATTAAGGTAAAGTAACTCTATAAACACTACCTTTTAAGAAAAGGGGTTGTACGTATACATAGTGAAAAATAAAATAGCATTTAATCTCATAAAATCCTCAATTTTATTTTTCTAATAGCTAATAAATTAATTGGATCCCACTTTTAATCTATAAAAATAAGCATAATTCATGAAGGTCAAATCAATTTTTTTAAATATAGATTACGAGAGAATCATATCATTGATGATTGATTAATTTTATTTGATATTTTCTACACATATTATCTTGTTTGAAGATGCAATTGATCACATACATTTATCTACTTTATTATTTTAAAATTTTATCTCACAAGAAATAAATCATTATCGATATTACTTTAAAAATCCCTTCCAATATAAAAATATCCATATTATTTCATTCTAAGAAGATATAGATAAAATAATACATAAAAAGTTAAAAAATACATAGCAAAAGTTACCATTAAATATTATTTAAATGAAATTATAATTTTATTGATCATATTTTAATATCAATTTGACAATTTCAATGATTACGACTTATGTTTATCACTTAGGAAAATTATAGTTTGATGATTAGTTGGTATTACATCCACTCCATCAATGCAAAAGGTCTAAGAATTGCTAAAATCTATTATTTTGTTGATTATTTTTTTTTAGACTCTCTTTTGAATTTCTGACCATCCGTTGTTTTTTTTTTTTTTTTTTTTTTGTACATATTGCTGTTTAAATTTTCTCGTTATACTTAACAGTTTAGGCCTTGGGATATGGGTTACTAAAGTTATTTCTTAATCCTTTGAATAATTTGAGGTATCGTTATCAAATGGTTGTGGCATATATCAGTTGGCTGTTGTTGGTGTTAGGAATATTACTCGATCAAGACTTTCAAGATTTTGTTGAAATGGTTTCTTCCTCATAACAAATGCATTGCCGTCCAAGTAAGAATCAATCTCGTAACCTCATTTGTAATGCCGTAAGCCAATTTCACAATACAATAAATGAATCTGATTCAACAACTCATTCACCAAATTAGCAGTAAGACATAATATACATCATGATAGAATGAAAGACTCACGCCGAACACACACGAGATTTAACAGAGTAACAAATAACAACGGAAAGAAATACGACACAACATTTACGTGGTTCGGATATGAATATCCTACTCCACGGGATGTGACATTTATTGAAGCACTTTCGAGTGATACAAAGCAATTACAACCAGAATTCAGCGTGAAAATAATATTGCACTTTCGAGTGATACAAAGCACTTTTGAATTCTTGAGATATTGCATTGTAACTAATAGAAGTGCAATAGGGGTTAAATTCAAAAGCGTTGTATAGCTTGTAATCTCAAACGTGAAAAATTCTTGATGGTGCATGCAGGAGATGGCCGTGAGGATTTCAATGTGTGAAATTGATGATGCAAGGAAGAACATGGGGGATTCAATATCCGATCTTGAAAGGATTCATTAGATTGAGGAAGGGGTTGGGTATTTCTTGGGGAAGTTCTTTGCATCATTGGATGATCGGAAAAGAATTCCAAGAAGAAATGGTGCTCTACAATCTATTGGAGTACTGGGGAGGATACATGGATTGAGGTATAGCTACGTGAAATTAAAGCCATGAGAGACTGCAGATTCTTGGAGGAATGAGCAGTGGGCTTCAATCACGGACACACATCAGGCTAACTTGCTATTCTGGAGCTTAATCATCATGTGATCGGTTGAAATAAATATGGAGCAGAGCCAGTATATGTGTATATATGGTGTGAAGTGTTGATTAAGTTAATAAGGTGGAGATTGTATATTTGTATCAACTTAATTCAATCCAAGTCATAAGAGATTTGCACTAGACTGTTGAAAGTGGTTGATAGAAGTTGCACCAGAAGCAACCAAGAAGTTCACGGCAGTTAAACATCAGTTTTCTTATGACCGGTTCACTGGCTAATGCATGGAGTTTAACCTACTGGGCAGGTGATCAAATTCACTCATAAAGGAGCAGGACGGTACGCCAGCAGATGGAGGAGTGGAAAAGGAAAAAATAGTAGAAGAAAGGGGCATGAGATACACGAGTGAGGGAGAGTGAGTGAGTAATCCTGAGAGTTTTTTGGTGAGGCAAAGGGGGAGTGAATTCATGAGTTATCCATTGTAAATCATAGAAGTGGGTTAATGTAATGAATTCATGTACCGTGAGCTTCTTGTACAATCAAAAAAATGCAATGAAAACTCCTCCCGTGGATGTAGACGTTCTTGGCCGAACCACGTAAACTCGGTGTCATTTTTCTTTGTGTTTTCTTTCTAATTTCATTGTATTCCTTGTATGATCTCTTGTGTGTGTGTCTATCTTTATGTGCCTTGAAATGTTACTGTCAAGATTGGTTTTTCACCTGTATCTGCTGTCAATCTGTTCATATGAGAGTTCATGTCACATTTGTTCAAGTTCAGGAAGTATTCTGTTGGTTCAATTGCAATCTGTCATGATAATGTTCGAATGGCTGTGCCTGTTGATTTCTTGATCGGGGAATTAAGGGAAAATTCATAACAATTGGCGCCTTCTATGGGAATCGAACCCACGACATCCAAGTTTGGCAGGTTCGAGAAAAATTCGATCAAGAATGATGTGTACCAAGATTGAAGTGAATCGGTTTGACGGCAAGCATGATTTCGGATTGAGATGAAAGGCAAGAAAAGGGAAGAGAACGTGTTGTTTCTTTTTTTTTTCCAGTGAATAGAGAGATTGTAAACAGTGTTTCGTTTCATCTTTGAGAGATCACCAAGGAAAACGAAAATAGGGAGAAGAGAGGCGTGAGCGGTTTCTGTTAAAAGAACAAAAAAACAAAAAAAAAAAGGAAATAAAAGGGAGCAGGCAGTTTATGAAGAAACAAGAAAGGGAAGAAGCTTTCTTGGAGTCTTTTAATGGGGAGTTCTGCTTATGTTGAGAATAATACAAGATTCAAGGTGGAGCTACAAGGGGTGAGATTAAAGCCAAGAAACACAGCTGGTTCTATGATGAGTGGTGGACACAATCATCAAGAGAGTTCTCAACATGGTGCTCGCCTCTAGAAGCAACGGCGGTCATGTTAGCATTAGATGCCCTACAAGCCAATGGGCCAATTGTTGGCCCGTTGGACCCTTATAAGCATAGCCCAAATAATTGACCATGACTCCTATAAATATATGTTCATCTCTAGGGTTAAGGTGATTTTTCCATTCTATACTCACTCTCATAGAAATGCCAACATAAAACTAGCACTGGTGTTGGCTTGTAGATCTGGTCAGGTTGATTGGACTCGAGGGACTACCGCTATCAGATTCACGTCGGTGAACGGTAATCTCTTTTCGTGCATTTATATTTGATATTTGCATGTTTATATATGAATCAGGCTCGATCGACCGTCCCCGGGTCAGATCTGTTTATTGTATTATTTCCGCTGCGTTTGGATCTGACGCCGGGGTACGGAAACCCAACAGGTCAGCCTTAGGAGAAGGCAGAAGGGATGACATTACTGGAGAGTTGAATAAGAGACAAGGTGGAGATTTGTAGAGTATATGTCTACGTATTCAATGGTACATCAGTTGAAGCTAGGAGACTTTCTGGAGTACAAGCCAGAGCAGTTGGAGGTTGGTGGTTTTTTCTGGTGGAGTATCAGTTAGAGTGACCTAGAACCTGAAGATCGGGTGGAGCTTGATTAATTCTATAAAAAGCTATTGGACATGCTTCAAGGGGGGAGAGAGACTATACAGAAGCTTCAAAGAAGCAGAAACAGGGGAGAGTCTTGGTGGCTTCAAGAGAGATAGGATAGTGTGATTGAGTATGAGTGAATTCAAGATTGATATTCATTGTAATGCATATGAGTGAATCTGATAGGGAATTCATGTATCTCTAAAGTGTTTCAATGAATGTCGTCTCCCGTGGAAGTAGGGTTTCTTGGCGGAACCACGTAAATTGGTGTCGTTTACTTCCTTGATGTTATATATAATCTTGTTGTTCTTGTGCTTGTGGGTTATATTCTGAATTGCATTTCCTTCTCTACTGTTAATGAATTCATATTGAATTCTGGAAACATGAATGCGTGAGTTGTGATTTCTATCGCTAATTCTTTGATGATTATGAGCTAAAGAATTGGGTTACTGCATTCATGGGATTCATTTGCATATTGAAGAAGTGGGATATGGCAATTAGATTCTTTTTCACGGTCAACTGGTTTTTTGAATCATTCTTGATATTGGAATTGGAGTCCAAGAATTTCATAACAGTTGGCCTAAGTTACGTCGATGTAGCTTTAAGAGTTATTCAACATTTTTTTTCTTGTGACAAGAATCCTCTTTGATACTCCCAAAAAGAGTGATAATCCTTAAGTATCAATAAGAGGTTAAATTGCATCTCTTTATGTTCTTCAATGGACCAAATAACAAGGGACGGATCATGAATGACCTGCTAAGATTTGAAACAAAATGTTAGAAGGGCGCCGAAAGATTTTTCCGACGGGTCCCCTCCGATGCTCAAGTCAGGTGATCGGAGATATGGGAAAATATGTAAGGGAATAGCTATTGTATGTAGGTGTGTATAGGAAAAATGCATACCTGAAATCCTAACTTAGCTTGCTACTTATAGGTGTTACCTCCCAGATGTGTAGCTTGGACCAGTAAGGTCATGTTCTACATGACTCCTGAAATCTCGGAACACGTTGGCTGACTGATAGGACTATGATTTGCATCCTTCCCTGAATCTTGGGACGTGTCAGTTCAACATGGACTTGGTCAAAAGGCTTAGACCCGGTCAAAGCACTCCTAGAGATAGAAGGTCTTGAAGTTATTCTGACCTCATTAGGTTGGAAGTCGGTGAACAAATCATATACTTGGAGTCAAGGCATGTGCTTTTACCTCATTAGGTCGGCAGATCGATGAATTTGGCTCAATGACTAGTTGGATGAGCTCTAGTTAAAAATGAGGTTATCCAGAACTCGGGAGATCAGGGAAATTGGTCACATACTTAGAGCTTGGGCGGGTGCTTTGACCTCGTGAGATCGGATGGTCGGCAATGCACCTTTCCCTTGAGGCGGATGTCTTGACCAAGTGAGGTCGGGAGATCGACAATACACCTTACCCTTGAGGCGGATGTATTGACCCAAATGAGGTCGGGAGGTCGGCAATACACATTTTCCTTGAGGCGCATGTCTTGACCAAGGGAGGTCGGGAGGTCGGCAATACACCTGGCCCTAGAGGCGGATGTCTTGACCAAATGAGGTTGGGAGGTCGGCAATACACCTTGCCCTTAAGGCGCATGTCTTGACCAAGGGAGGTCGGGAGGTCGGCAAAACACTTGTATATGTTTCCTCTGCTATGGGTTTACGTAAGTTGATTACTTGAACTTATCTTTTATTTTGTAGGACATGCACAACCGTTTCTTGGACATTCCGCATTTTCTATGAGAAGGTGAATATCCCAGCTTCTTTTTTCGATTTAATTCAGTTGTTTGATTTTCATCCATCAACGGTCCTAATTCACCTTTCTGTGATAAAAAGGTGGACTGCTTCCAAAATTTGTCAACCAACGATAAACATATTGTCATTTTTAATTTGTTACATATTCTTTATGTCACTTTCTGATGTGAATATGAGCTTGACTATTTGTTCTTTTGTTCATAATAATAAAAAAAATATTAATTAGAAATGGAGAAAATCCTGGTGGGATGAAGGAACTGGATATCCTGTTTGTCCCTTGGCATTAAAAAAAGTGATTGAACTAGAACTCGAACTTTCAGTTTTCTATATGTGTTATGCTACTGGTTCGAAATGGCCACTGTATTTTTCTTTTCTTTTTTTTCCTGTGCATATCTCTGTATTTCTTATTTTAATCATGATAAAAGCTTGCCATGTTTAAGAATTACATGTTAAATTGTATCTTTTTTACATTATTTCATAATACTATTGATTTACTATTAATATTGGAGTTTTTCGATCCTTACGATTTAATTTGTACTACAATAAGTTTCAATTTGTGATTACAAATAATTTTCACTTAATTTGGGATGCTCCTCGTTCAATGCATTTATTTCACATTTGTCAATAGCTTCATTCCCCTAGCACAACAACAAAATTATACAGCAAATCCCTAGCTACATCATATAAGGTTGTTGTATGTCAGAGATGACAGTAGTATTGGTTTGAGGAGAAATTATCCTAACAAAATGTTCAACAAAAAATACACACCTGAAAACCAACAGTTCTCTCAGATGTAGTTATCTTGTGCACAACTCCAAATGTCGAAAATACCTACAAATTTGCCGATTTATTAATAATGGTTGTTATTTTGTTTGCATAACAGACATAAATTTAAGTCAACCATTATCATTATTAACGAACCAGGTATACAACATTAGAAGTCCGGTAAGTAGTTGTTTTTCAAACTATGAGAGATATAGTGAGCCAGCATAAAATACAAACCGAGCAGTGCTAATCTACTAAAAATAAGGGTTAAAAGCATAAAACCCTCATTTGTTTTGTTTTATTTGCACAAAATCCCCCCGTGTTTCAATAATAGACATGAAAAACCCTCCTATTTTAGAAAATAATGCACACTCTCCCTTCGCTTCATTTTAATTCAATGTAGTTTAGTTTTATACATAATGTTCCCATTATACCCTTTTTATTTACTCGACCGACTAGGGTTTTTCAGGGGGTTCGAAGCTTTCAGAATTCAAACTTGTTGAGACGGCTAGCTTCGAAATTGGGCAGCGTGAAGAAATTTGAGGTAAACTAATTTTTCTACGATAAAGTTTTCACCCATCTACTAGTTTTTATGATGCATTTATTCTCGTAACTATTTCTTATCCTTTTTTGTCCAGGGCTTTTGTATTATTTTAGGCGGGGCTTCTATGTCTATGTTGTTCCCAATATTATGTGATGTTAGTTTTAGTTTTCTCTAGTTTTCTATGATGGATTATGTTAGAGATAGTTATCATGCTGAGATGAGTGAAGGTCTGGGTGTTGTTCAGCTAGTTGTGAGTGAAGGTTTGAATGGTGATGAGGTTTGTGAAACTGAGGTTGTGTCTACTAAAGGTGAGGCTGAGGTGAGTAAGGGTTTGGGTGATGTTGAGGCAGTGTTGAATGAGGGTGTGGACAAGGATAGTGAATCAAGTTTCGATTCATCCGCTGCGTCAGAATGTCCTTCTTGGATGTTAGAAGACTTAGAGGGTCCTTGGGATGATGATATTTTGTTAATAGATCTGCTGAGCATGAAGATCAGTTTTAAAAACAATAAAGAAACTCATGAGAAATGAAAAACAGAAAAGAGGAGCAACAAAACAACAAAATGCACATGGGGCTGAGCATAGTTATTAAAAGCTCACATAGCGCGCGCTAAAGCTCAAGGCGAAGCGAGGCGCGGGTCTTGCGCCTTGCAGCGCCATGCGCCTCGTTTTTTGGCAAAGCGCGTGCTATGTGCGCTATCTGCGCTTTTTTAATTAGCCAAAGCGTGCGCTGTAGCGCGCCTTTGCTAAGATTGGGCTTTAAATTTAAATTTGGGCTTATTAAAAATAAGCTTAAGTTAAAGAATATTAGAGTTAAGTTAGAGAGTTTTAGGATTACTGTTACATAAAGTCTTGTTGCATAAACACTCCAGCCTCTTGTCGCCTCCAAAGGACAAGCAGGTTGATGTGTTCAAGTGCTCTATTTTTCTTTTCTTCAAAATTACATTGCATTATTTCATTTCATTTTTTCGTCTCAAATTATTATTTATTTTTGGATTGGTTCTCCTTTCTTGTTTTATATTTTCTTTCCTTCTGTGACGAAGTTCATCAGTCATCACAATCGTCAATGAGTCCATTCAATCAAAGTTTGACAAACACTTGAGAATATAGCAAAATATAAATTGCTAAGCTATTAACATTGCTAAAGCATACTGCTAAGTGTTGCTAATGAGTTTGATTAAATTTTATGGATACTTCTGATGTATTAAAAATATATAAGCTATCGCGCTTTCTTTAATAAAGCGTGCGCTTCGCGTCGCGCTATGCGCTATAGCCCTAGAACCCCTTTGCGCTTTAGTGCGCTATGCGCCTTTAATAACTATGGGGCTGAGATTGGTTCAAGTAGATATGATAAGGGGTGGTTTAGTCAGGCTAAAGATGAGGATGATTTGCATTCATTAAGGGGTTCTGATAATGAGGCAACTGAATATCAGACATTGAATGACTCCATGGAAATGAGTGATGTTGACCTTAGCGTAGGAATGAAATTTCCTACAAAAATCAAGTTTAGAGAGTTATTAAGGGATTGGGCTGTGAGAAGAGGCTGGGATTTGAAATTCTTAAAAAATGAAAGACATAAAATCACTGTCACATGTAAAAATGGGTGTGAGTGGAGAATCCATGCTTCTTCAGTCATGAATACAACAACATTCCAAATCAAGTCATTGAAGGGTAACCATACATGTGCACATAAAACTGAAAACAAGCAAGCAAATTATAAGTACCTAGGGGAGAGGATACAAAATTTTGTTAGGGATAATCCATCTGAGGGCCTTGGTTCACTAAAAAATAAAATTAGGAGATAAATTCAGGTTGATATGTCATTGCACAAAGTGTACAGGGCTAAGAAATACGCACTTCAACTCTTGAAAGGGGACATCATACAACAGTATGCAGGCTTTATGATTATTGTGCTACTGTTTTAAACACAACCCAAGCAGGTCTTTGGTGTTAAAGGTGGGGTTAAATCCTCCTATACTTCAAAGAACATATTTTTGCTTGAAAGGTCTGAGGGATGGGTTTGTGGATGGTTGTCGACCAATTATAGGGCTTGATGGGTGTTTTTTGAAAGGTATGTACAAAGGTCAATTGTTGGCAGCCATCGGTAGGGATGGAAATTATAATATTTTCCCCATTGCCATGGCATATGTTGAAATTGAAAAATATGATAGTTGGGACTGGTTTCTCAATCTACTATTCAAGGACAGAGGTTCACATGATGAAAGGGATTGGGCATTCATTTCTGATAGGCAGAAAGGGTTGTTTGAGGCTGTTGCACAACATGCTCCTCAGGCCGAGCATAGATTCTGTGTGAGGCACATGTATAATAACTTAAAAGCAAAATTCAAAGGCCAAGAACTTATAAGATCGTTCTGGAAAACCGCTTCCACTTACAATGTTAGTGAACATTTGAGAATTATGAAAGAAATTGAGAGGATTTATCCGAAAATGGGAGAAGAACAGACTCCATTTGAGTGGTTAAGTGAGATACCATCACATCCATGGGCAAGATGATTATTTCCCATAAGAACCAAATGTGATGTGGTGGTTAATAACATTAGTGAGTCATTCAACCACTGGATTTTGGAGGCTAGAGAACTCCCTATAATTGATATGTTTGAGTGGCTTAGAAAGAAGTTTATGACTAGGATTCAAACTAAGAGGGAAGGGATTGAGAAGTATGAGGGAAATATTTGCCATAATATAGTGAAGAAAATAGACAAACGAAGGCATGAAAGCAGATATTGCTTTCCAAGTTGGGCAGGAGATGATAAATTTGAGGTTGAACATTTCATGAAAAACCATATTGTCTTCTTGAATGACAAGCATTTTAGTTGTGGGCTGTTTCAACTGGTTGGGTATCCTTGTTGTCATGCAATTGCTTGCATCAATTGCCACAGAATGAATGTAGATGATTATGTTCACAACTGGTTCAAAAAGGATGTATACTTGAAAGTGTATAGCCATATGGTGCATCCAATTCCAGGGATGGATGACTACGAGGACTCAAAGATGGGCATAGTAAACCCTCCACATATCAAATTGAGAGCAGGGAGGCCAAAAAAAGTGAGAAGTGGAGATACAAATGATGTCTGGATGCATATGTTGTATCTAGGAAGGGTCTCACTCACACATGTGATATATGTCTACAACAAGGACACAATAAAAGAAGCTGTGCAAATCACCCCCACCCCCCACCCCCCCCCACCACCACCCAAACTCCAGATACAAACCGGTAAAATACTAATTAATTTGCTTTTTATTCAATTCCTTTTGGTATGCATATTTTAATGTCTTTTGTATCATTAACATTATATAAGATCCGTAAATTGTCGGTTGATTTCAATTCATATTTTTCATCTATTTACGATAATGCCATTGAGCAAGCTTTTCTTTTTCACGGTTTTTATCATTGGTTGTGACGGTGTTTATCTGCACACCTTTTGAAGCAAATGCAGAATTACGGACGTACACTGCCCTGCGCTAGATCATCACCTCCGATCAAATATTTTTTTGTTCTAATATTTTTTCTGTTTATTTCCTATGTTTGTAGATGGGGGCTGTGAGAAAAACTAAAACTTTCTCAACGAAAGAAAAACCTAAACCCATTTAGACGGTGAACTGTAGCGCAGTTGCTAGGAATATAACAAAAAATGATTGGCGTTATATTTGGATGCAAGCATCACACGATACAAGAATGCTTGAAAAAAGTTTATTCGGTACATTTGCCAGAGAATCATTTTTCTTACGTGAAGCGCATCACTCCTGGTTTACCTCTGTTTCTCTTCAACTACAATGATAGGAAGCTTCATGGAATCTTTGAAGCAGTTTCCCCGGGGAAAATGTATATAAACCCATATGCATGGATTGATGGTGAAGATGTTGAATATATACAGCATATGGCGCACAGGTGTGAACTAAATACCCATATATGGTATTTAGTTCACACCTGTGCGCCATATGGTGTATATTCAACATCTTCACCATCAATCCATGCATATGGGTTTATATACATTTTCCCCGGGGAAACTGCTTCAAAGATTCCATGAAGCTTCCTATCATTGTAGTTGAAGAGAAACAGAGGTAAACCATCTTTCTATGTACAATCGGGGGGTTTGAGGTTGGATGGAGGCTCTTCTGATTAGTAAGTATAGAGGACTGAGTTCCGCTTGGTTTATGGCTTCAAGCTCTCTAAAGTGTGGTTCATATCGTAAATGATGTTATACATCATTTTCTCTCTTTAGGTACGAGTATGGGTCCTTAGCCCTTAGGCAATGCCGGCCGTTGCGTGAAGAAGAAGTCAAACCCATAACTGCTTACAATTATTATGAGGAGAAGTTGTTTTGGTTTGAGCTCGACAAAAGGCAAGCTGGTAGATTAACGAAGTTATTCTCTGCTCATGACATTACCCCTGCTTTTATGTGGTAAGTATTATTGATCTTGAATGGAACAATTTCTTATTAGAGAATGAGACATGAATTTTTATCAGTAATGTTTTCATTTCATGAAATTACCAACTTATGAAGTTCTCAATGCATGGTTTGATCTTATACATAACATCTCTGATGCCTAAAACTATGTTCGCTCTAAGCCTGTATATTTATACTTTTTCATATAGTTTAGAGGGAGTGTATGTTTGTCTATGGAGAGGTACAGTGGAATCCAGATGAAGGGATATTGAAGGAGTCTGTGTGGGGTAATGGGTGGCGTCATAGGAGAAACTAGGCTTGAAGGTGGGTTATATTTGCATTTAGTTTGAATTTCACCCGAGTTCAAAGCTGGATATGATAAATCTTCGACCTCGGATCTTCTTGGACCTCCTCAATCCAAGTTTAAAAACAACCCTGAAGGTATTTAGTTTATCTTTATTTGGTTATTTGCTTGAATTAGATTAAGGGATTTGAGACTGCACACAGACACATCTTCCTCCTGTTTTTTTTCAGAAAAAATAGCGATCAATTAATTGTTTTTGGGTTATGCTGGATCATTTTGCTTTTTATTTTAACATTATATAAGCACCCTAAGGTCGATGATTATGGTCGGTGAGTTGGATTGAATTTTTCTCTTTATTTACGAAAATGCCACTGGAAATTCACACTTTATTTTGTCGCTCACTTCCTCTCTTCTATTCAACCCAAAACTTCACCATTTCTTCTCTTTTCTTCTTCTCTGCATATCTAAGGTTTTACAGCGGCTTCTAAATTTTCCTAGAGGAACTATATATATCCATGATTCAAGAATCTTTGGTTGCGTTTGGTACATGAGATAGTGAAAGGATAGACACATAAACCAAACGTTTTGTTGGTTTTTTAGCAAACCCTCCAAATCCAAAGTCCGTGAAAAAGCTGAAAAGTTGGGATTAGATGCTGAAAACAGATCCCACCATCCTCAAGGTATTGGTAATCAAAATTTACGCAGTACCAATAATAGTGTATCTAAATACCACAAATACTCTTACCATTTCTTCGCCGACAAACAATACAACAGGGAAGTGAAAAATCAAAGGAGGGAAGGATGATCTCGTCCATTTGACACGGCGTCGTGGCTGTGTCGTCCAAGGGGATGATGACGTCGATTATTCGACGCGCAGCCGAGGTAATATTTCCCTTTGTTTTGGTAGTCACCGAATGGGCATTCTCACAGAACAGCGGCCCTTTAGATTGTCCTTCTGATTATAAGAGTTTGCCTATTAATTATGTAAATGGTGTATTCAAGATTGCCGATTATAGTTTATGTGCGTCCGATTGTTTATTTTTGATTTTTTTTTACTTCTGCTTCCATCTATATGGTGCCACTGTGTGTATTTGAGGTTTATGTTGGTGACGACCATTGATAAAATGTTAACTTTGGGAAGTTTAGGCTGTAATTGTTGTTGGGTGTGAAAAGGATATAAATGTTAATACTCTTTCACTGGAATTTGATTAGTTTAATGTGCTAAGATTATTTTCCTGATTCTCGCATTTTCTTGCTGTTACGTGTTTAGATGAGCCTCTTGAAATTACTTACAGCTATTGGGATGGTACTGGCCATAGACGAGTGATTCAGGTTAATAATTACCTTTTCTCTTCTTTTTTTTTTCATTCCATTCCTCCCTCAAAGTTGGTGGAATTCTACCATTGTGCAGTTTTATTGACTTTGTCTACTGGCATTAATCATTGAGCCAATCAGGTTCGGAAAGGTGATACAATTGGGGAGTTTCTTCGCTCTGTTCAGCAGCAGCTTGCACCTGAATTTCGAGAGGTTCGGACTACCTCAATGGAGAATTTGCTTTATGTGAAAGAAGATCTCATCATCCCACATGTAAGATCTTTAGCCAAAAACAATAAAACCTCCAATGTCCACACAAGCTCTGAAAACTTTGAAGGAACAAAGTAACCACAAGCAAGTGTTTTATGTGTTTGTCATATGCTTATGAAAGTACTTTTTCCTTGTTGCAGCAACACAGTTTTTATGAGCTGATCGTGAACAAAGCTAGAGGGAAAAAATGGATTATATTTATTAGTTATTTATGGAATTTGGTGTTTATTGATTGAGGATATATATTGCTATGTTATTTTGTTTTGGATAACCCAATTTACGGAGAGACTATGCCATTTTTTTTTTAAAACATCATTACATATTCAAAATTATATGCTTATGTTGCACGTATGAAAGGCACAAAGCAACGACAGAGCCGCCTAATCGCACGGGTTTGAGAGTTGAAGTTGAATTATCGACTCCCGTATTTCCCAACTATTTCCCGCTTCTTACAACAATAGCCAGCATTGCTAAGCTAAACCTTGCTTGCCATATTACACTTGTGTAAGCCTTATATATTCGTTCTTCTACGCAGTAAAGGATTTCTACATATAATTCAATCATAATTCTACCATTTTCTTTTTAGTTTCTGTAAGTATTTTACATCTGGTATTCAAACAATTTCCTTTGCTTCATATAATGGTACTATGATCATTATATGATATAATAAAGTTTTATGTTATTAGTCTGTTGTTCACATAAACTTGGTCATATCATACCGACTTTGTCCAGTTTCTGCCAAATTCCAGATAGATACAGTATTCCATTTGAATAATTGTAACAAACCTCAATTCTATCAAATATTTATTCAAGGTTCGGGTCTTAGGTTCAAACAGGTGCTTTGACAATATACTCAATTGATAAATTTTAATCATTCAGATAAATATGTATTATGCTATTTAATAAATCAAAATCATATAATTAACTTATATAACTACATTCATTTAATATATCTATTTTTTATTTGTCGCGCAGTGCGCGACGGGCATTACCTAGTTGTAGAATACACATGCACATGATGAAGAATGTGTGCCACTTGTTCAAATACATGATGAAGGTGTGCAAAGTGCAACATGTGAATTTGGGTATATAAATAATTCTGAGGTTTATTGCTTTTGTTCAATGAATCTTGTAACTCATTATAGTTAGTTAATAATAAAGCTTGTGTGATTGTTATAGATGCCCCCACAGTCTTCATTTTCTACGCACAGAGATTTTGTGGACGGACATTATACTCAATTGAGGTATACTGCTTGCCACATCCCTATTTTTGTTCTATATATCTAATCGATTTGAGATAAGCTACTTAACTAGGTATATATACTGGCATGAAATGTCTGCAGATACCAGAACAAATTCCTTTAATGCCTACTCATGTCCCTCAAGCTACTTTTGTTCATTTTAGGCCCCAAAGCAAGGTATGTATTTATGAACTATTTTTTTTTTTCATTTTTTAACCTAACATGCATATGTTTGTCTACAGATCCACATAAAAGCTTCAAGGAAACAGAAAAAATCCAATTTTCTTATCAGTTAAGAGAAAGCAACTCTCTACTAAGTCTACTAATTTTAAGAGAGATTGTTGTTCATCGGGCAAGAAAGCTATATCATCCCAGCTAAGAGGTGTTTCCAACTCCTACAGCCAAAGACAACTGAGAATGCATCAATTGTTTCATCTAATGTGTCAAAGCAACCACCACCTGCTGGTCCTAATGTATGAAGATGGAAAGTTGGGTGTTTAAGTATTGATTGACATGTATTTTTGGATGCACAATTGTTTTGTTGGTGAAAGTGTAGAATATAAGATACACATATTTTGTTTTGTTTAAAGAATACACTGTGAATGGTGAAAACAGAATTTGGCAGGTGGTGAAGAAATGTTATTGTTTATGAATGGTGAAAATGTGACTTTTATAAATAGTGTATGTATTTTATAAATGATATATAATTAATTTGGTTCATATACATGTTTTATCTTTTCAGAGACAAGTATATTTTTTACTGCACTATTGTTGATTATTCAGTTTATCCAAATAAAATGAAGAAATAAGAATTAGAATTCGTCAATAAACATGCATACATTAAAAGACTTCAAAATATTATTCATAGTCTAATTTAAATTGAAGAAAGTCTTATTAATATTTGATTTGCCTCCAAATTTTCATTCTGGATAGAAATCAATACCAAGATTTTTGAGGAATTGAATAGAGAAAAAATTGAAGGAGATAATATGTTTCTATAGCACAATGGAAGACATTTTGGACCATTTATAAGGCAAATATGACTAAAAGCATGAATCACAGCACACCACGCGCGTTCACCCCACTCTCCCTTGGTTATGAGATTTTGTGCAAGATTTAACATAACAGATGATGTTTTTTGCCTATTATTCAAACACGGAGGGATTTCATGCAAATAAAACATAACACGGGGGTTTTATGTTTTTACCCAAAAAAAACCATTTAAATACACACGGTGAAATGATCCATATGTGATAATAATTACAAATACAGCAATGTTGTATTTGGATGGAATGATTTGATTTAGCGGAAATGATTTGAAATCTAATAATTTGAAATTCATGCATTTGAAATGACATGTAGTTTGCTGTTATTTCAAATCCATCCAAAATGTAAATGAAATATATTGAAAAAAGGAAGAAGAATTTGAAATATATACATCAACTTTTTACCCAAATATCCTTCGATCCAAATACAACCCAAGTAAAAAAAACATTATGGTGTCACCAATGCAACATTCTCAAATTTGCACGCCCAAAAAACGAAATGATACGATCAAACTTAAGAACACAGCACGATTGATTTGTCGAGAAAGCATCTTATTAATTCAAAAAAGCACACCAAAAAGTAACTTCTTTCCTTCCAATAAAGTCTTCAAGTTTCAAATATAACTATCAAGCATTCCTGTACCACAATTGCTTTCCTAAAAATAGGGAAAAATCGTAAATTACGTCATCTGAATATTGTAAATACAACATTTTAACTTTTTAAAGAATCTCCTAATGTATTTAAAAAGAATCCGAACTTATTAAAGAATCTCCTCGTGTATTTAAAAGGAATCTGATTAGTGCAACGAAAATCGAATGATTCAAATGAAAATCAAGAGTTGTTGATATCATGCTATTAAAGAAAGAAAAAAGACATGTAAAGTATACAAGTGAAAGATCTACGCCAAAAATCAACTGAAGTCGGTCATTCAAGGCCCTTAGAAGTTAGGAGGATGAAGAGACTTTTCACATATAATGGGTGTCTATGGGCGAGCCATAGGGGCTAGATCGGATTCCAGCCCAGTATAACCCCTATTTTTAATGGCCCTTATATATTTATTTATGCCCCCTATTTTAATGGCCCTTAAGTATTTGTTCTTTGGACTTCAATATAAGTAAAGCCTAGTCCACCCCTATTCTTATGGTCTTTACATAGGTCATACAATTATTCTAATGGGCTCGATGTGTTGTGAACTCACAAGAAAAAATTAAATGGGTTAAAGCCATAAATATATGCTTTGTAAGAATAAAAAAGGAGACTATTTAATGTTAATGTAACTACATATCAATATATCATCAAGTAAATTAATTATTTGATTATGATATAACTTGTGTGATACTTAAATCGATAACATGAAAAAGCATCTGTTTAATTGTCATGATTTGAACAATAGATCAATCCATTAATTTTTATAATATAGAGTAAGATTAACATAAACTAAATATTGAAACATTACACCATATATTACGAAAACAGTATAAATAAATTTAACTTTATTAAAAATATAAAAAAAGATCTAGTGCTCACCGTTTAAACGTAGAGAACATTAATATAATGTCAAATAGGATGTTAATATAAAAAAATTTACTTTTTTATATCAATTTCGCAAGAGTAGTATTCAAATAAATAAATAACTAAATATATATATATATATATATATATATATATATATATACGTGTGTGTGTGATGTGGTGTGGAAATTAGACCACGTGGGTAAAATAATTGCCAAACAGGAAAATGTCCGAACAATATGACACTCTGATCGGTCCTACTTGGTCAACTAGTGACATAAGACTCGGTCATAGCTGTTGGTCAAACTGGATTTCTGGGACATGCTTAAAATAAAACGTTTCATAAACAAAAGGAGCAATTAGTGAACAAATTGGATGGCATGATGGAAGGAGGTAATGTTACAAGTGAATGGAGCAAATTGTTAGAGAATAAATAATAAATTGTCCAATCTCTCTACAAGCTCGGGCTTTTAGATGAGACGGTAATTCTTTATGGTATCAGAGCCCCTGGCTAACGCCAAGGTCCTGAGTTCAAAACTCACAAACAACAATTCTACCCACATTAAATATTTACTTGATGGGCCTCCCAAAAAGAGGAACAAATCGGCCCACAAGTGAGGGGGAATGTTAGAGAATAAATAATAAATTGTTCAATCTCTCTATAAACTCGGGCTTTTTAGATGAGACGACAATTCTTTACAAATTAGTGGGGATGATGGGGCAAGTGGGGGCAGCGAAAAAAGGCATGAAAAGGGGAAGGGAAAGACCATGATTGGAGGGAGTTGGGAGGAGTTATAAAGAAAGAGTATTGGTTCATGAAAGAGAGTCACTTTGACTCTCCATCGTGGAGAGAACTCTCTCACTTCTTGGGAGGTAAAAGAACAAATTTCCGTTCATTTTTTTATATGGTCATTTCTTGTACAAAGCATTGTAAAAATTATGGTTTATAGTGGAGAATTTAGGGAGTTGGGAGTTATAAAAGAAGAGTATTGGTTCATGAAAGAGAGTCACTTTGACTCTCCATCGTGGAGAGAGCTCTCGCACTTCTTGGGAGGTAAAAGAACAAAATTTCCATTCATTTTTTATATGTTCATTTCTTGTACAAAGCATTGTAAAAATTATGGTTTATAATGGAGAATTTATACTGGACTAGGTCCCGTGGTTTTTCCCTTCGTTTTGGGGGTTTTTCCACGTAAAAATTATGGTGTCTTTCTTTTATTTTTCACAAACACTTAAATCTACCGAACACTGTGAATAACGGATCACATCATTCACGTCGTCTGTGGGAAAATCGAGCTAGGGCGTAGAAGAAAAAAAATGGAATTGATTACTGTGGGATTGTTTGCTAAGCGATGAATCTTGTTTTCATCACCAACAGCAATCCACAAGAAGAAAGCGCCCAAGAAATCAAGAATCTGGAGATGAAATAATTTGGAAAATGTGGCTGTATATTCACCTTCTTCCTCCATTTTCGCTCCCATTTTCGCCTATCCTGAATCAACCCATCACTCATTTCTCTACTTTTCAATATAATTTTCTTCATATTTTTTCTCGAAGTCATTCTTGGGATCGGACACATGAGAAAAATATGTATTTCATCAGGCTAGATGATTCGATCTATGTTTCGCCAACAGATCAAGTTGCTGAAAGATAATGCTGAGACATTACGGGATTGAAGTCTGTAGTTTCATAAAGGTGTCGGAAGTACATCTGCTGTGAGTAGAATTCTTACAAGCTCGAAGTCTTGCTTCGCTGGTGCGGTTTTGGTGTTTGCATCAACCTGTTCTGAATTCACAGATTGAGCACAAGACTTGGTTGATGGCATCGAAGTCAAAGAAATTCTCAAATACATAATTGGGAGCTCTTCACACTGAAAAATCAAGGGAGATGTGAGCAAGACCTCTGAATTACTTGGATCGGCTATTGCAATTTTTGCGGACTTGTTCTCAAGCAGCCATGTCCGAGAGAACGAAGGAGAAAATGTATGATGCTCGAGGAAGTTGGCTTTAGGATTTCGGTCTCACCATTTTTCTGTCAAAAATGTAGGAAAGAGATCATAAAATTGGTGCTCGTCCCTTCGCTGTCTCGAGCCGTCATGTAGCTTTGGTAAAGCTGGCAAAGCTTTTGACCGCTGATCCGAAGCCACCGATTAACACCAAAATCACTTCCGTCACCAAGACTTCCAGTCACTCTCGAACATGCAGCAAGAACCGAGAAAGCTTATTCAGAGGAATCGTGATCAAGACAATTCTACAGACCCATGGGAATGTTATATATACCGTGATATTATGCATCTGTCATCGAACATCTTGGACAATATTCAATATCGCCTTTGAATGGATCCTGGCACAAGAAGGTGTATGCCCTCATCAGTGCTTTCCTGATATCACCGCGACATATACGGTGATATAATTCTGATCTCTTGCTTAAACATGTTTTTATGTGCTTGCTAATGACGATGCAAGCTCAATCAAATGAATCAACTGAACCAAAGTCTGAGCATATTCCATGAGAACTCGTTTCCTGCTACAATCAAGAAATGGCTGGAGTCACATGCATGGTTATTAAGTGTTCAGAGTACCATGTTTTTTATATGATCAATCAATTTATCATTACCATTGAAAGATAGAAATAAGTGCCATCACTTCTTTTGCTTTGCTTCTAAAGAAGTTACTGAAGTAGATTAATATATTGTGGTAAAAAATTTACATGCTCACAAAAATTGAAGGGATATGGGGTTTATTTGCATCTAATATGTGGGTACAGTATATCTAAGATTCCTTTTTCTCTCCTGGGATAGTATTTCGT
>CAJQUN010001145.1:0-100595 GCA_907163345.1 Haberlea rhodopensis | reverse complement strand
ATCCTATATTGCTTAAACAAGCCAATGCATGAATCTAACCAGACATTGTAGGGAATATCTGGGAACTGGGCCTGGACGAAGTAAATTGTTTCTTTGACACATACTTTTTTCATTCATTTACCTGCAATGTTGAACTGGTCTTGTCACTGGGGTTATCGAAGGAATAGTTATTGTAGACAAGCAGAATTCGGACGGCTGATTGGAATTTTCTGTGAAGGTGATGTCATTTCTAACATCACCGTGCTCTTGAAGTGTCCAGAGTTTTGCCTTTTATAGGCAGAAATTTTTATATCCCAGAATCCTAATTTGAGATGTGTCTTGTATTTTATGGCAGTTGTATGGGGATTATTAAAAATGATTTGTTAATCTGTTTTATATTCAGCGGACTTTCTCTAAATCAGATGAACCACGTAAATCATCGTCTCTTTTTTTCCTTTTATGTTGTCCTTTGTTATGGGCCATAAGCCGATGGTTAGTCCAACAAAGATTACGTAGTTTGGACTTCTATTATGATTAGGATTATGACTTCAGATTTGGTGATTTGGATTTGGTTATTTTGATTATGATTTGGATTTGGTTTAAAATAGGATTTGGCTTATCTTAAGATGGTTTATTAACTTAGGACTTTTATTTGTATAAATACGTTGGGTTATTAATGAAAATCTTTTAAGATTTTGGTTTAATAACTTAGGACTTTTATTTGTATAATATGTTGGTTTATAATAAAAAGACAAGAATTGAGTTTTGAGTTAAATCTTTTCTAAAATAAGGTTTACTGCCTTCGTTGCTATCTCTATTTTTCCCTCCCCAAATTCACGCCTTAGCCAACACAACGTGAACAGTAACTCGATGTGGGCAGTATAGTTACCCGTGAATAATAACCTCATCATCCATTACGCTATCTTGCGTACCATAACACCCTTCTAACTTGTTATTAATCATTTTGTTATTTGTTTTATAATTATACCCCTCAAATTCCAGATCTGAATGCAACATTTATCTTTATGAACGTTGGGATTCGACTAAGATTTAAGAGTTCAAAGTAAATTTGAAAACTCATAAATTTGGAATAAAAGGATCATCATTTACATGGATTTACAATTAATTAATTGTTCTTCAGAGTGAAATTGTTATGATATTTCTTCATCTTTTTTGGCCATATCACTGCAAGTCTATTTGCTTGATTGGAATCTCACGGATAGCAAGGGTTTTGAAGTTCAAAAGATTGTTAATTCAGAAAGTTGTATCTTTTTATGTTTGTGTAATATATGATATGCCCTAGAAGATTTAACGATAATCGTGTTGGAACCATATATGTACATAACTTTAGGAGGTGTTCTCTTTGTCTTATGTATTATGTCTGCATATTTTTTGTTGTTTAGATTTAAAAAATCACATCGCATTGGTGTACTTTTATTCTTGTTTTTCTCCTTTACAGTCTACTTTTAATAACATCACCTTATTAGCATCAATATTTCAGAATTAGTTGGTCAATCTGTTATTTTTTTCACTGCTTTTGGCTTAGAAAACGGCTTTTGATTGAATTTTGCTCGATAATTTCATTTGCTTTAGATGATTGATGTGAATTACAAGAATTTTCTCTTTATTTTGTTGGAATTGTAGGTGACATCGTCATATGGTAATAGCTATCACTATTCAGACCATGTCCCCGATGGTCATTTTGCATTTCAAACCACAGAGGCAGGGATTACATGGCTTGCTTTTTTGCTGCTGATAACAAACCATCAACTACCATCACCGTTGACTTTGATTGGAAATCTGCATTGCCGCCAAGGATTGGACAAATGTTGCCAAGAAAGGTTCTGTTGAAGTAAGTAGTCATTTTTCATCCATCCTCGTGCTCCATTGTGGTTACTCGTATTCTTGAGTCATGTTTTATGCTATGTCCCAACAGGTTGTCAGTTAGAACTCAATAACCTTGGTTTTTATGACTCCGTTCTGGGGAAAAGAATTTTGATGAAGTGATTGTAGAAAAATATAGTGGCAAAAGTTGATGCTTGATATTGTTTGGAGAAAAATGCCTGACAAAGGTGTCATATTAGGAGATGAAATGTGTGAGTGGGGAAAATGTGTTTTTGGAAAAGATAATGAAAGTGAGATGGAAATGCTTGATTTATTCTAGGGAGCTATCTTTATTGAACTTCATCAAGTCGATTATGTCTAGAGACATATGACCATCCCTTATTCTCTTGCTTATCTAATATCTCATTCTGTGTTCTCTTGCCACTAGTCGATGGAATCAGAGCTGAAGAAAATGTTTGATACAGTCCAATCCATCCACGATGAGATGTTTTATCTACGTGAAAGGTCAGTTCTTTCAAGAACCCGAAGGAAATTTCCGATTTTTTTTCACTCAACAAATGATGTAATATTTATATTTCCACATTATCTTATACAGTTGATCGCCATTGCAGGGAAGAAGAGATGCAGGAACTCAACAGATCTACCAACTCCAAAATGACTTGGTTGAGTATTCTTTCGCTTGTCGTTTGCTTATCTGTAGCAGGACTGCAGCTGTGGCATTTGAAATCTTTCTTTGAAAAGAAGAAGCTCATTTGATTGCAGTTATGAGTCATTTTATAGTTTTCTTGACAGCAGTACATTTTCCATGAGCTTAGGTTTAACTGGATCTTACGTTTACGGTTCAACGCGATGTGAGTTCAGAACTAGTGTTATTTAGGAAGCCTTGTTACACATTATGGTGAGGAAAAATGAAATGACAGTGGTGGAAATGTTGTTTATTTTTTTGTTAATGTCATTTTTGTTGTGCACGGAAGTGATGATAAAGAGAGATTCAAATGCTCTGTGACAAATTACTATGGATAGCAAATACTAATAATAGGATGATGAACATTAAAGGCTTCTTTTCAGTAACTGCCCCACTAGAAATTGGACAATATTTGGATGATGAAGCTTCACTTGCAAATTGAGTCTAATTAATAATGGGAAAATGTACTAATATAATTCTTCTTAAAAATATACTAATTTACACTAATATCGGTAGTGATTTTTTTTTTTTAAACGAGGCCCGTAGGACCAAAGAGAAAGTTACAGAAAGACAACAAAAAAAAAACCACAACCATAGACAAGCTGCTTATAGAGTGCGACAACAAGAGCAAAACACTTAAGCCAAAGAGAAAGTTACAGAAAAAGATCGCCCCTACAACAAAAAAACCACAACCATAGACAAGATGCTTACAGAGTTGCAACAACAAGAGCAAAACACGTAAGCCAGAATGTTATAAAGATGGATTGACATGAACAACTGGAATGGTGACCAACACATCAAACAAAGACTGGCCAACCCTATCCAATATAATCTAACGTAACGATGGATGTTTTAGAGAGAGAGAAGTTGTACCAAAGAGACTGGAATAGGTACTCTAGGTAATTCATGTTTAATTACATAGTGTGGTGTGCGTGTATATAACTAAATTTTCAATATTTATTAGTCTGTTTTCATTATAAATAATGTAATTAGGATCCAAAAACAGTAAAATAATCAACAGAACGTAGATGTTAGGTGTAAACCCACCGCAAGTGTATGTTATCAAATTTTAATATAGTGAAGAGAAAAGATGTTCCCACAAAGAATGAAGATTAAGTTCATGCTAGATACTGTGATTAAAATAATCCTACTTTTGTTTAGAAAATCGTAACATGTGTTTAACTAACTAAACTAATAAAATAGAGCGACAAGATGAGAAGTGAAATAGAGAAAAACAATAAGATAAGGATTCTAGAGGTTCAGTTTCACTTGACTATCAATTATGTCTTGATCCTTAATTTCTATATCATTAATTCTTCTAGTTTAACAGCCAAGAATCCTTAATTATTTTCTACTCCTTCTCCCTAGTGAATAAAAGTTATTATTCGATTTCAATTTCAATATCCTTATCAAAAACCAAATATGAAGTAGTTTAATACACATAATGATTCTTTTATGGAGTTATAGGCCTCTCGAACTCTATAAATTTTCACAATGTATTTTCCTATAATCCTATTCAAAATCTCATCTCCGAGTGATAGATTCTAAATAAATATAATTATGCAACTGAACGCAACTAAATCAGAAAAACACAAACAAACCAATGAAAAACCCAAAATATATTAATTAATCAATCAAAAACATTGCTTCAAGTCAAGCTACGTCGTTCGTCTAGAAAATAAGAATTAGTTTATGATAAAAATAATTAAATAACAAATCATGTTCTTAAACATCATCAAATTCAAGAGAAAAGATAAAGCAAACAAATAACAAGAACCTTGTCCGTCCCCGTTTCCACCGTCTTCATCTTCGTCTTCAAGATCATCCGTCATTGTGTGCCGGCTTTTGTCTGAAATCCTGCAAAATACACAAAACAAACAACAAACGCCTAATTCTATTCGAAAGCTAGCATAAAATCAAAGCAAAAGCATAAAAATATAAGTGCAAAAACGCATTATCAGTAACAAAACGTCAAGTTGATTTTAGCTATCACACAAATAAGTTCTAAACTAAATTATACTAATAAAGTCTCTTTTAAGGAACATTTAGCAATGAGAATAAAAGCAATGACCGATTCTAGCAACACCAACACAATTTTTAAAAGACATAGGACCCCGACATCACATTTCCATTGGTGTTAGACTAAATTGGGCTATTGTTGTCTGCAAGAAAGAACTTGGAATGGTGACTTAGTGTTGCCTTCCATTGAGAAAATACACTGGCATCTGTTTCACCATTTCGATTGCTACATAAAACAGAAATCTTGATCACTTTCATGGCATGATCTAGTAATGGGGTTGCTTCGTGTAGGACGCATCAGGAATTTGGTTCTATGCCGTGATCACTTCTCCAGTTAGGTCCGCTCGTGGTTTCCTGGATGCAGTTCGATGAACAAAGGATTATAAATCCCAGGGGATGTCAAAAAACTTTAAGAAAACTGGTACCATTCTGTCATGGTAACAAGAATCGCCCTTGATGATGCACTATAGAGAATGATGCCATCGCCTTCAAACAGAATCCATCGACATAAGCTCGATTTCTTCCACAGCTCCCTCAAACAAAATCCCTCAACACAAGCTCGATTTCTTCCACGACTCCCAACTCTCGAAACCACTTTGCGAGCAATTGTGATGCTTCTTCTCCAAGTACAACACTCGCCCTTTCCAATTCAATCAAAAAATCTAGTGATTCCCTCACTCTGCTTTCCTTCTCATATGCAGCCAACACCAATGCCACGCATTTATCATTAGGTTCAAGACCAGCTCTCCTCATGTTATCAAAAGCAATACGAGCTTCCCGTGTTTTTCCTGAGACAACATAAGCATTTATCAGAAGCGCACAGACCTTGACATCAGGAGTGATACCGGCCCATTGGATAGCATCAAAAACTCTCTGCGCGCCTTGGCTATCACCAGCCGCGGAATATGATCTCAGCAATGCTTTATAAACTTCTCTTCCTGCAAAAATTTCTTGAGCTTCTATTTCTCTTAGTAAACTCTCTCCATGGTTGAACATTCCGGCTCTGATGTAGGCCATGATCATTGAACCATACGACCTTTGTCTAACGGAACACCGAGTAATTTCATCTCTTCAAATGAATCTTCAGCTAGCTTGAGATTACCTGCCTTGCTATACATGTGAACTAAAGCAGTCAGGATGACTTGATCACAGATAAAACCTCGGGTTTTCATGGCTAACAGCATGTGTTCGGCATCTAACAATCGGTTTTCCTTCGCATAAAAATGAATTGCCTTGGTATAATCACGAATATTAGCTTCAAATGATTCTTCTGCAAGAGCATGTTCCATTACCTTAAAATAGAAAACCAAAAACTTGATAGTGTAAATCCTAATGCATACTTCATATAACCAACTAACCATAAAGTGCATCATTGAAATACCCATGACAAAACTTATTTTATTTTAAATACTTATTATGGTAGGCTGCTACTTGAACCACGATCTTTAAATTAACATCAATACATATGTTTACGTAAGTGTTCGAAAATATTTATAGATTTCCTAAGACCGTTGAAGGCCTTCCTGATTGTCCTTGAAACCTGAAGGGATTCATCCAAGTTTTGATCATTGCATCAGTAGGAACAATTATTGCTCGTTGACAGCATAAAAATTCCAACTTTCGACTCTAATTAGCAAATATAAGAACATGAAGACGACCTTTTGACAAAACAATAAAAAGTCCTAAAGATGAATATATGATCAGGAGTCAAGTGGTAATATCTTGATTCAAAATTGCTGAACTAACCAGTTCAAGATATAGAGAAAAGTACAAGCATAGCATATACCCATAAAAGAGAAGATGAAAATCTTCACATATATATATACCTTCAAAAATAATGGATGATTTAACCTCTCCAATTCTTTGAGAACAGAAAGCCAATCAGTTCTTCTCGGTTTCGTGCTCTTAACCCAAGCATCCAACATAAGAGGAACACTTCCATTTTCCATCGAAAAGCAAATAATTTGTTTCATCAACGCCTTACACCGATTGGTCATCTTTGATGGAAGTTGAGAAATAGCCAGTTTCTGTTCCTCGGTAAAAATGAAACCTTTTTTAACCCACTTAAACTTTGTCTTTTCTACTTCTTCTGTAGCATTCCCACCACCGTCCACTCCATTAGTGCAACTAAAAGCTAACAGCTGATAAATAAATGATTTTTTTCTTCTAAATGTTGAAGGGATTGGAAAAAATGGAGCTTCCAATGAAGGAAAGTCATGAATATTCGTAAAATTTTGGTTGTGTATGCAAATGGGGCTGGGCAAAGAAAACGAATTACAGACAAAAGAAGCCATTAAACACATTGGTTCCTACATGATACAAATACCATTTCAAGAACAGTTAAATGAGTATACCAATTCAAAAACAATTCAAGAAATTGCTTCTACCAGATTACAAAGGAACCATTTTTTTCTGAATTCCTACGCCAAACCAAGAATTATTGAAAAGGGCATGCGAAATTGAAATGGGTTCTTATATCTTAGTTTCCATTTCCAAAGCTGATCCAAAACTGAAGCAATTCCTGTTCAGTCAGGATTGCATTTAGTTCGGAAAGTGGGGGATGAGAAGATTTGGGACGAAAGAGGTTAGAAAGGCTGAGAATATTTGGGCCTTCATATGCCTTTTAAGTGTTGGGTTTGACCCAAAAGTAGGGGTGCTTAACGGACCGGACCAGTCCGATCCGAAATCGGCCGATTTCGGATCCGTTAAGCACGGAACCGATCCGGTCCGTTAAGAAACCGGATCGGTCCCGATTCCGGTTTCAACTGGTTTTGGGCCGATCCGGTCTGGTTCGATTTAAATTTTTGTTTTTTTCGATTTTTTTTTTAAAAAAATTCAAGATGTTTTATTTATTTTTTATTTAATGTTGTAAATGTTTCCTCAATATTCATCACAAATTCAATATATTTCTTCTTCATTTCATAATATAGATGCATACAAATAATTGTAAAGAGATGGCAATTAAAAAATCAAAATAAAAAAATATTGCTGTTTAGCACTCTTCATAATTGATAAGTATTGTTTTTGCGTTCTCTTCTTCTTGCTCGTCATAATGGTTTACGAATTCGTCAACCGCCCCATCTCTTCCATTCTTACATTCTGCTTCAAACCAATCTTTAAGTAACGTGAGCATGCATAACGAATCAGCGGAGAGACTACTTCTGTATTCTCCAATAATTCGGCCACATGTTGAGAATGCAGATTCAGAAGCGACGCTTGAAGCTTGTACCGCATACACGTCTCTAGCCATTTTGGCTAAGATAGGGAATTGTGTCGCATTTGACTTCCACCATTGTAACACGTCGAAGTTGTCTTCCGTTACAAATTGATAATTCAGATAAATTTGCAACTCAGTCGACGTGCTAGTAAAATGTCCTTTTCCTTTAAGTTTTTTCCTGCACAGCATCCTAAGCAAATTGATGCCCCCACCTTTAGTTTGAGATTGGGGTTGTTCTTCAGCAGGCCTTTGTTGCGATGATTCACTTGCCTGTTGATTATAATACAACTGAAACATATTTTGGAGAGATTGCATTGTAGACGTCTTTTGATCGTCAACAACCTTCCCCAAAAATTTAGCATAATATTCAAAAAATATCTCAAATGAAAATAAACATTGACTAGGATCTAGCAATGTTGCGATGCAGTGCACGTGTGGGATTTGTTCCCAATATTTATAAATTTAGTTTCCATTGCACTAACAAAAGCATGCAAGTCATAGTCATCTCTAAATTCTATAAACTTATCAAACATATTAAATACTAAAGGAAGAAAATAAACGGAAGTTGGATAAGTAACACAGGAGAAGCGTTCTGTCGCTTCTTTGAAAGTACCTAACAATGATACACAATTTTCAACAAATTCCCAATCCTCATTAGTCAAATAAATACTATCATCGCTATCAGACATTTGATATGAATTATAAAATGGAGTTAAAATATCTTTGTAAGGTAACATAGCATTCAACATATTGTACAACGAATTCCACATAGTTTCTATTGGTGATGGAAAAAGAAGATGCTTTAAACCATTAGATAAACATAATTGTTTCCAATCGCGCTTTACACGGCTCGTGCGTAACCATTTAGCGCAGTATTTCATTTTGTCAATACATGTTGAGTGATTGTCCTCATAACCAACTTTAACAGCCAAATTAATCACATGACATGCACATCTAACATGGAAAAAAACACCATCAAGCATTGGTTTCAGATAGGTCTTTAAATCACGCATCGCGTCATTTTTATTCGCTGCATTGTCTAATGTGATCGAAAATACCTTATCCTGAATTCCATAATGTCTACAAGTGTTGAATACATATTTAGCAATTACATAACCAGAATGTGCACAATCTAACTCATCTAAAGACAAAATCCGTTTTTGCTTACACCAATTATCATCAATCCAATGACAAGTGACAACAAGATATGAATCTGAATTTACATTTGTCCAAATATCGGTTGTTAAGCTAACCCCATAAGGCAAACTAGAAAGATGTTGAAACAATGTATTTCTATATTCAACAAATACGTCCATACAATTTCTTTTTAGTGTGTGCCTGGAAATATGTTTGAACATGGGTTGTATAGACGAAGCAAATTCAATAAAACCAGCATGTTCATCTTGTATAAAAGATAGTTCACATCTAATCACATATCTAACAAGTGACATACGGTTAATTTCAACAGTTAAAATAAAATTCGTGCCAGTGAGAACATTAATTTGTGCTTGTGTTGCTTCTCGACCTAATGGTTGTAATGTTGTCTCATCAAAATTATGTTTTTTACTAAGTGTGTTGGAATCGAAGAGGGGGGGTGAATGAGATTCCTTGGCTACTTTAGCGTTTTAAAATGAGTTTGCAAAACTAAAAGAGTTTACGCTTGCGGAAGCCTTACGTCAATCGATAAATAAAAAGAATAAGTAAATAAATGCGTAATGGAAATTAAAGCAATAAAAGACACAAAGATTTGTTATAGAAGTTTGGCGATGAATCGCCTACGTCTCCTCTTCCCGGTTAGATAACCTCCAACCGAGGTTCCACTAGAATAAATGATCTTGGCCTTGAGGGCTCCAAGTTAGCCACAACACAACTCTTCCCGAGTTACAAAGCTCTTCCCGAGCACACTACTCTTCCCGAGTACACAACGCTCTTCCCGAGCACCATACTCTTCCCGAGTACACAACGCTCTTCCCGAGCACAATACTCTTCCCGAGTACACAAAGCTCTTCCCGAGCTACCAACACTCTTCACGAGTCTTCTTGGCCTTAAGGGCTCCAAGGATAGCCACAACACATGCACCAACTCTACTTGTTGGCGACTTTACAATTTACCAACTTGCTTTGGTGTTGGAGGACCTTTACAATAAATCAAACCAAAAACACCTTCACGGTGTACTCACACGAAGACAACAAGACTCTAACAAAAAGAGAATTACAAACTCCAATACAACAACAATGTATGGAGATTGCAATGCAATTAGAAATTGTAATGATCAAGACTTTGTAGAAGTTTGTAGACTTGTTTCTTAGCTTCAAAATGCTCCAAAGCATCAATATTTATAGTGTAGGAGGTCCCTAGGCTCCTACTAGCCGTTGCTAGACAAAAGGCTGAAATCACTCCAGCATCGCCTCAGCCATCGCCTCAAACGATCTCCATCGCCGCGCCCCAACATGTCAGCATTTTACACGGATCGCCTCAGGCGATCAAAGGCAAAAATCAGGCCGTAGCCTCAGCATGTCCAAATCTATCATCGCCTCAAAAGAACTCCACATCGCCTCAGGCGTTCATCGCATCGCCTCGGGCGATCAGCCCATCGCCTCAAACGATCTCCCCCTGTGCGCATGCCCGCGCATGCCTCGGCGTCGCTTCAGTCGAAGTGCCTGGCGATGTCGCACCTGGCTGCCATCGCCTGGGGCGATCCAACCCACAACATGCACAATCGATTTTCTTCATTCCAATCCACTTTTCATCACTTAATCTGCACACTAAGTAGATGTTTTAGTATAACAAACACAAGTTTTGTTGATCATCAAAACTCAAAGATAGACCGGGGATTAATTAACGCATTAAACGCAACCATGCATTTAAGGCTCAACAAAGTGTTTTTTAAATGTTCAAGTGCCTCCACTGGAACCACCAGCTTTATATGAATATTGCATTTTACATAATTTACATATTGCAACAGATTCATTAGTACCTTCTTTTTGAGCGAGTTCAAAGTGATCATATATCTTACTTCTTTTGGCACGAGTCAGTTGTCTACACGCTGCTGTAGTGGCTCCGGATGACTCCACTTGTTGTCTCTCTTGGGCTTTGGCAGCAGGAGGTTCGACAGATTGTACGGGTTGTTGCGGTTCAACATTCATAGAGGAACCACCAACATTGAGGTCAGCAAAAAAATCATTTCATTTAACTCAGGTATTGGTACATGCAAATTCATTGCCGGAGATGAACTCAGTGATAGACGACCCGGAACGAGACCCCGACTACGACCCCAGCTACGACCAGCGTCGCTGCTAGATGAAGATGCCATTATTATATATAAATTGTAGATATCACAATTGAGAGGAAAATATGAGATTGAAGTATAGAATTGTGAGAAGAATGAATTGTGAGGAGTAGAATGAAAAAAATTCATATGTTCATAGATTTCAAAAAAAAAAAATTTAAAAAAAAAATAAAAGGAACTTTGGCAACGGCTAAGAGCTGTTGCCATGCTGAATAAAATTTAACATTCTTTATTTTTTATTTTTTTAAAATCTAACCGATTCCGGTTCCGCAACCGGTTCCAAACCGGTAGCACCGAAACCGGTGGTGCTACCGGTTTGGCTTAAAGGAACCGCCCCGGACTGGTTTGATGCCGGTTCCGGGGCGGACCGAGATCGGTTAGTCCGGTTTCGGTTTCGGACCGGACTAATCGGTCCGATTTCGGACCGGGTCCGGATCGACTCGGTCCGATAAGCACCCCTACCCAAAAGTAAGAAGGCTATACCAAAATATCTTGTCATGCAATTTACGGGCACTGTGCTCTCTTGCCTGAAATTTTTTTTCTCGTGGCAAAATTGTGCTCCAATTTTTTTTATCAATTGTGCACTGTGCTTTTAACAATTTTTTTCTCCATTTTTTTGTTCTCTCATATTTTCAATTGTGCTCCACTTTTTTTTAACAAATATAATAATCATAATATCCTCCAATTTATGTAAAATTGCTCCCGAAAATCAAAACATATGTTCCTTCACCTATCCTTCAGTTTAGTTTCTAAAATTTGGAAGATTTTTTCTATTGGTAAAAATAAATATGTCGCTCTTCAAAATCTGTAATTATACAGACGGATTTTAGGAGAAAATCAGAAACCCATATCAAATCTTGCTAATTAAACGTCACCAAGATGATAAGAGAACATATTCAGAAATACGTAATTCAATTTATAATGACCCACCAATCGGGCTCAATCTTTCGAAGAATTGAAGTAATTGGAGTTTGTAAACTTTCAATTTAATATGCATGATTGTGTGCAAAAGAGTTGTGTGAGTTTTGATAGTGGGTATGACGAGTAATAACGCACAACGTGGAGGTGGAAGTTTATGGGAATGAAGGTGAAGAGCAAGGATATTTTAGTCATAATTAATGGACTAATTAGATTAGGACTTGATAAAATAGATTTAATTGAAATAAGTTTTCTAAAAGATGCATTTAGTTGAAAGAAGATTTTTTTTGAAGATTTTTTTGGAAGATGTTTTGAAATATGGTACATTGTTGTAATTTCCTCAAATTTTAATGTACATGTATTATAGATATAATATGTATGTCATTAAATTTTATTATAGTTCAAATATTATTATTATTTCTATTCCAAATTATAAGTCCAAACCCCATTCCCGTTACGCTAAAGACTCTAAAATGGTTGTTGCTTTAGATCGTAATATATCCACGGAATCCATATAGTAATATATTACATGTCTACGAAAACATATTTTTGTCCTTCCGAAATTTTATCAAGTTCTAGTTTTTTCCATGAAAAAATCTTGGTGTGCGAAAAATTATTTAGCCTCTCCCCCTAAAAAAAATTGTAATCGTAATAAATGCGTGATAAAAAAATATGTGTTTGTTTAAGCAATCTAGTAATCAAATCAAAATTTTAAAACAAATTTTCAAAACAACTGATTTTTCGAACATTGTTGGGCTACATTTTTTGTTAAAACCGTTGTCATTCTTGAAACATAGTATATATATTTTAATGAGAAAATATTATTTTATATTGTTTCAGTGTGATGGAATGAATTTGTGGGGAAAAAACTAATTACATGAACGATCAGTGGAGCCAGTTTTAAAATTAAATTTTTTTTAACAAAGTTTAAAAAAATAATTATTCCTACTATTTGTATTATTGTAATCAAATCAAATTTATTTATTTGTTTAAGTAAAAGCATTGCCCAGAGAGTTTCACTTTCTCACTTAGGAAAACAGAACAATATGAGAGCTTGTTACCGGTATAAATAGAGAGGGAAGTGCATTGTGTTCCATACTTACCTGGACGAGATTAATGGGTGATCATGAAGGCTCATGGTGTAGGTTGGTGACTTTCATTGCACTTTGAAATGGTGCTCACTTAAGGTCGATCTAAGTGGTCGAGCCTACGTGATAATTTGTGTTAGAAGGGGCCTGCGTCCGCGCGGCTCCTGTCAAGTATTAGTTTAATGTTTTCTCAGTATTCGCAGAAGCAGTCTACTGAAATTATGATTAATTAGAATTAGAATAAATTTTGAATGTTAATAAATTTTGTGAGGTTTTAATTATCCTTACTCACATTTTATGAATTTATAAATAAAAAAATTGTAAAAAAAGGTAAACAAATTGATAAACTTTATATTGAAAATATTATATATTAAATTGAATTTATATTTACTTGAGCAAATAAAATTAAAAACTCTTATCTATTTCATGGTAGTAATTATTTAATCAAGAACTACCGAAACCCTTCGCACAGTAATTAGTATACATGTGCTACTTTATTGTGTTTATTTTTCATGAGTTTACCCATTGTGTATAGACTTTGTTGCATCAACAATCGAGATCGGGATCTTTTATCGAATGGAACAATACATAAACAAGTACTCATTTACTTAATTCCACTTCAAATATTTATTGGATTGCTATCTGAGTAGCTAGTAGCTAGTAGTCCGTTATGGCATTCCCCGAGACTACAAACGCTAGTTAGTTTTGAAGTCTCGACTCTTCACTCTTAAGGATGTGTTTGGATCAAAGAATTTGACGTCCGCATATTCCAAATATATTATAATTGTTTAGCCTAATATGTGACAAAAGATTTGAAATAATCCATTTTAATGATCATATTTATTTTTCTTATTATTATTGATAGTCTAAAGGTTTAACTACAATTAACTAGATTTCAACTCGCAGGATCAATTTTTTGTTAATTTACCAAAACTCATAATTAGCAGTAACAATATTATGAGATTTGGACAATTGTACTTCAAACTCACCAAAAAAATGTTGGGATTAGCGATTGAATTTATCCAGTCCCAAAAATATTGGTTAGAAGGTAGATGGCTAAATATAATGGATAAAATTAGCAACAGGCGAACATACGTGTTGGGTGGAATGTAGTTACCACTCTAAAAAAATTTTACCTAAAAATATCTATCTTTAAAAAAAATTAAATTTTATATCCTCTAAATTTTTTTTCCCTCGATATTTTATGTTATTATTTTTTGTTGTTATGCAAAAGTTCATGTTTGTAGTAATAGAAGACATGAATCCATTGATAAAAATAGCGAAAGAAGACATAAACTCATCGGTCAATATCAATACCACCCTAAACAAAACTCAATTCAACATAATTCAAAATTCCACTTATCAAGAACACACAATAACTCAAGCCATGAGCCCTAGGCTTAAGTATAATGGCAAATATCTCTGGTTCGAAACCTTCTACTTTGTATAAAAAAAAATTAACTCAACAATTTAATATCATGCTAATCTTGAAAATTCAGAGTTCCATAAAAACAAGGTTGACATCGTCACCAACATTGGGATGAAAATCTCCAAGGGGGTGTACGCTTCCTCCTTGTATATTTGGGTTTTATGATATAATTATACTTAAGTTGATTAGTCAATTGCTTAACTCATGCTTTCGTAACATTATTTGGTTAGGTTGTTAGCATCCATGAGACGTGTTGTCATCTTTGTAGCAGAGAGATATATAAGATTGTGACAAGTGTCCATTAAGGATAGCACCCTAAGCCACATTATTCTGAGGGAGGAATCGTCCCACATTGAGCTGTTGTATCATGCTAAATTCGAGTATGAGCGTAATATATGAGGGGTCGAGAGTAGCAATGTGAACATGTTGAGCCTTAAACGCATGGTTGTGTTTAATGCTTTAATTTATCTCCAGATTATTTTTGAGTTTTGATGATCAACAAAACTTGTGTCTGTTATACTAATGTGTCTACTTAGTGTGCAGATTAATTGATTAAAAAATGGATTGAATTGAGAAAATCAAGTGTGCAAAACCTGGGCTGGATCGCCCCAGGCGATGGCAGCTAGGCGGGGCATCGCCACGCACATCGACTGAAGCGACGCCGAGGCTCGCGCGCAGGGGGAGTTCGCCCGAGGCGATGCGTTGATCGCCTGAGGCGGTGGCAGCTTCGTTTGAGGCGATGAAAGATTTTGAGCTGCTGAGGCTCCGGCATTGTTTTGTGCAATTGATCGCCTGAAGCGATCGGGACATGGCCTGAGGCGATGCGTGATTTATGCTGACCGTTGGGGCGCGACGATGGTGATCGCCTGAGGCGATGGCTGAGGCGATCGAGGAGTGATTCAAGCCTTTTGTGTAGCAACAGCTAGTAGGATCCTAGGGGGCCTCATACACTATAAATATGGATGCTTTGAAGCATTTTGATGATAAGAAACAAGCCTACAAACTTCATCAAAGCTTTGCTAATTCAAATTTCAAATAGCATTGCAATCTCCATACATTGTTGTTGTATTGGAGTTTGTAATTCATTTCTTTTGATAGAGTCTTATGTTCTTCGTGTTGTTACACCGTGAAGGTGTTGTTGATTTTTTTGTAAGGTCCTCCAACACCAAAGAAAGTTGGAAATTGTAAAGTCATCAACAAGTAAAGTTGGTGCATGTGTTGTGGCTATCCTTGGAGCCCTTAAGGCCAAGAAGACTCGTGAAGAGCGTTGGTAACTCGGGAAGAGTTTTTGTGTGGCTATCCTTGGAGCCCTTAAGGCCAAGAAGACTCGTGAAGAGTGTTGTGCTCGGGAAGAGCTTTGTGTACTCGGGAAGAGTGTGTTGTGGCTAACTTGGAGCCCTCAAGGCCAAGATCATTTGTTCTAGTGGAACCTCGGTTGAAGGTTATCTAACCGAAAAGAGGAGACGTAGGCGATTCATCGCCGAACTTCTATAACAAATATTCTTGTCATTTACCGCTTTATTACATTACGCATTTATTTATTTATTTACTTCTTTATTTTATTTATTTATCGATTGACTTAAGCCTTCCACAAGCGCAAACTCTTTTATTTTGCAAACTTATTTTAAAAAGCTAAAGTAGCCAAGGAACCTCATTCACCCCCTCTTCGGTTCCAACCTCATTCACCCCCTCTTCGGTTCCAACAAGTGGTATCAGAGCCATTTGATTTTTGTTTTTAAATCAAAATTTTTCTATGGCTAATCTATCAAATGAGTTTGCTCAAGGTCAATCGACAAATAGACTTCCGCTCTTCACGAGTGATAATTACGGTTATTGGAAGAATAGAATATCTCTGTACATCCAATCCGTAGATTATGACCTATGGAAGATCATTGTGAAAGGTCCACACATTCCTTTAAAGGAAGTTGGGGGAATAAGTGTTCCCAAAGAAATTAACGATTTCACAAGTGCGGACATGATTTTAATATCTCAAAATGCTAAAGCTATTAGTATTTTACATTGTGCTTTAGATATGAAGGAGTACAACCGGATCTCGATGTGCTCAACCGCAAAGGAGATATGGGACAAATTACAAATTTGTCATGAAGGAACCAACCAAGTGAAGGAGACAAAGATAGACCTACTACAACTCAAATATGAGACATTTGAGATTGAGTCCGGAGAAGAGGTTGATTCGATGTTTAGAAGGCTCACCCAAATCATAAACGAGCTTTCCCAACTTGGAGAGAAGTATCCTCCAAAGCAAATATGGAGAAGAGCTTTAAGAGCCTTGCCAAATGAATGGGATGCAAAGAGAACCGCCATCATCGAATCAAACAAAGGAGAAAGTACTTCTTATGACCTTGATGAACTTCATGGCACATTGGTGACCCATGAGCTTGAAGTGTCAACAAGGAAAGGAATAAATGAGGATGATAGATTTATGAGAAAGGGGATCGCCTTGGTCGGGAGGAAAGATCAATCCGAGGATGAAGATGATGATGATGATGATGAGATGATCTTGTTCACTAAGAAGTTCAAGAAATTCTTCAACAAACACAACAAGCCAAAGACATCGAGTGCTACCAAACATGATTCCAAACACGAGGTAACTTGTTATAATTGTAAAGATAAAGGTCATTATGCTAACAAATGTCCTAGGAAGAAGAATGAAGACAAAGGCAAGAAGAAAGCCCTCATAGCCACATGGAGTGATAGTGACTCCGATGAAGAAGAAACAAATCTTTCTCTCATGGCCAAAGATGACATAAATGATGAAGGAGATGAAAGCGACAATGAGGTACCTTCTTTTGATGAATTACTAGATTCTTATCATGAGCTTATTGATGTTCTTGGCAAAACCAAGATGAGTAACAAATTACTCAAACTTGAGGTAGCCAAGAAAGATGAAGAAAATAATTTATTGAAAAATGAGTTAAATTCTTTAAAGAAATCTTTTTACAAATTTAGTGAAAGTAGTTTAAAGATGAATGAATTGCTTGGCTTGCAACGATGTAGCTTTGATAAAGCCGGGCTAGGCTTCTCAAGCAAATCAAAAACATTTTCAAGCTTATTAACTAAAGCCAAGCATGATTCTCCTCCTTGTAACTATTGTTGTAAAAATGGTCATACTAAGAATAAATGTAGGTTTGCTAGAATCCAATACCAACCTAACAAAAAGTGGAAATGGTTTCCAAAGGTGCCAATGAAAGCTAATCCTCAAGGACCCAAAAATCAAATGGGTACCAAAGATCCTCCTATTGTTAATTTGTTTTGTAGGGACAACAATGGGATGGAGGATGAAGGCACAAGCAACTCAAAGGAGAAGATTATCTCATTCACCTCAATAGAGGAAGCACGAGGTATAGGACCAATGACAAGAACGCACTCTTGTCATCGAAGGTAAAATTATTTTATACATTTTAAAAGAGCAAATTCAAAATTTCATTGGCACAAATTAATTGTGACCAATAAATATGAAGCTCAATATTCATTGGTAGTAAAAAGCATAACCCCTTAGCATACGCAAATTGTTTTAATGCATGATGTATGCTTATTCTTTTATAGTAAGTATGTTGATATTCAAATTTGAATATGCAATGTGTAAATGTGCATTATGTGATTAATAATTTTATTAATCTTATCTAATGATGCATTGAGAATTATAATGTTTATTGGGCATGAAGTGCATGAACTCTTGGTAGAACATATGCACACTTTGAAACACTTAGAATTTATTGTTGATTGCCTTAAACGCATGTTTGTTCCTCTAAATGATTTAATCTTATGCTTGTTATGTCTATTACATGCTTGATGAGGAACATGTGTAAATTGTTAAAATATGGATTTGTGTCAACATATATTTATGCTATGTTTATTTAAATTTTGTGCTTTTTGATTATCACAAAAAGGGGGAGAATTTTGTGATAAACTTAATACATGCATAGTTTAAGGGGGAGAGCTTGTGTATGCATGGTTTGAGGGGAAGAGTTATTTGCTTTATGCTTTACTTGGTATCTTGTATGTGTCATGCAATTGTTAAGGGGGGGTCATGTTTACTCACATTTCATGCATATTACATATTCAAGTTTATCAAGTTTTGTGATCATTAAAAAGGGGGAGATTGTTGAGCCTTAAACGCATGGTTGTGTTTAATGCTTTAATTTATCTCCGGATTATTTTTGTGTTTTGATGATTAACAAAACATGTGTCTGTTATACTAATGTGTCTACTTAGTGTGCAGATTAATTGATTAAAAAGTGGATTGAATGGAGAAAATCAAGTGTGCAAAACCTGGGCTGGATCGCCCCAGGCGATGGTGATCATCGCCCCTGGCGATGGCAGCCAGGCGGGGCATCGCCACGCACATCGACTGAAGCGACGCCGAGGCTCGCGCGCAGGGGAGTTCGCCCGAGGCGATGCGTTGATCGCCTGAGGCGATGGCAGCTTTGTTTGAGGCGATGAAAGATTTTGAGATGCTCAGGCTACGGCATTGTTTTGTGCAATTGATCGCCTGAAGCGATCGGGACATGGCCTGAGGCGATGCGTGATTTATGCTGACCGTTGGGGCGCGGCGATGGTGATCGCCTGAGGCGATGGCTGAGGCGATCGAGGAGTGATTCAAGCCTTTTGTGTAGCAAAGGCTAGTAGGAGCCTAGGGGGCCTCATACACTATAAATATGGATGCTTTGGAGCATTTTGATGATAAGAAACAAGCCTACAAACTTCATCAAAGCTTTGCTAATTCAAATTTCAAATAGCATTGCAATCTCCATACATTGTTGTTGTATTGGAGTTTGTAATTCATTTCTTTTGATAGAGTCTTGTGTTCTTCGTGTTGTTACACCGTGAAGGTGTTGTTGATTTTTTTGTAAGGTCCTCCAACACCAAAGAAAGTTGGAAATTGTAAAGTCATCAACAAGTAAAGTTGGTGCATGTGTTGTGGCTATCCTTGGAGCCTTTAAGGCCAAGAAGACTCGTGAAGAGTGTTGGTAACTCGGGAAGAGTTTTTGTGTGGCTACCCTTGGAGCCCTTAAGGCCAAGAAGACTCGTGAAGAGTGTTGTGCTCGGGAAGAGCTTTGTGTACTCGGGAAGAGTGTGTTGTGGCTAACTTGGAGCCCTCAATGCCAAGATCATTTGTTCTAGTGGAACCTCGGTTGGAGGTTATCTAACCGGGAAGAGGAGACGTAGGCGATTCATCGCCGAACTTCTATAACAAATATTCTTGTCATTTACCGCTTTATTACATTACGCATTTATTTACTTCTTTATTTTATTTATTTATCGATTGACTTAAGCCTTCCGCAAGCGCAAACTCTTTTATTTTGCAAATTCATTTTAAAAAGCTAAAGTAGCCAATGAACCTCATTCACCCCCCTCTTCGGTTCCAACAGAACATCTTGTCTACTACCAAGGACATCACATCATTTGAAACGATTCAAGATCTGGCCATATTTGGTCTCGATGTTGGCAGAAAATCGACCAAGCCCTTGTCTACTAGCCCGATCTTTATGTTCCCACGAATAATTTGTTAGTTTGATGTCCCCGCGGATAATTGATTTGATGCTAGCCCACAAAAAATCAATTTATATTAATTTCATACAATAAATCAACGTAAATAGTGTTAGGATTATTGGGTTTTAATCATTAAAAGCCCAATATTATTATTAATTTTGTTAATGAGAACAAAATTATGGTAAGTTAATTATGAAAGGCAATTAGGCTAAAGAAATCCCACATTGAGTAATTGAGGCACTTATGGTTTGTTTATATTGAGATACAAATCATTAAAGTGTAGTTAAGTAGAAAAGATTGGTGCCCCTCGCGCGCCGTCTGTCTGTCCGCTCGGCTCGGCTCGTCTCGACTCGACTCGCCTCGCCACGCCACGCCACGCCTCGTCGCGTCGCGCGTGTCGCTGCCGCGAAGGCAATCCTATCTTTTTACTACTCGGATTTCTGAAATGACTTTTCATATGCCTGACTTTTCATATTCTGCTGAGTAATAAGTTTGAGACTTTTTACCTACCTGCAGAATTGATGTCAGATTTAAGTGTGAGACTTAAATCCGAAATGAATATAATGTTAAGTGTTGAGACTTTTCATCTAACCCACTATGCATTGTCATTTAAGTTGTGGCCTTTGGTAGGCCTGCTGTTGCAGCTATATAAGCTGCTCCAGCCTCATTCTTTATCTCATCCCGAATTTGCATTTGCATATCATATCATCTTCTTGAGAGTACTACACACTTCTTAGTGTTCGAGTGAGTCTGTCTGGGTTTCTGCTTCAACCCATACAGAGGTGTTTGGGACGTTGTACCTTGGAACTCTCTTGTCCAGGAGGCCAGAAGTTGTAGGCGGGCAATTTAGAGTTTACGGGCACACGGTTTACTGTGGCCTCGTCCAACAACAATTTGTGATCTTCTTATGCTTTGTCTATTTGTTTTTCTAAGAAACAGAACCAACAATCGTAAACTCTAAAACTCTTTGTTTGTTTTGTTCTGTTTTATCAAAACTCAGCTTTCACATTTACTTAAGATATTGTTCATGAATTTTTCAAAGGTTTAAACTTACTGTTTAAAAAAAAAAAAACTGCTTTGATATTATTTGTGCTCTCCTATTTGTGTTCTGTTTTAGCTAATGGCTGACCAGTTTACCCAACCACCTGCTGTGAATAATGAGATTCCGGTGATCAAAGCTAGCGGTACTGAGGCCGCAATACCAATTCTGAGAAGTCCAATGCCGTTTTCTCAATTTGAGAAACCGGAAAAGTTCAAGGGTTCCAACTTTAAACGTTGGCAACAGAAGATGATGTTCTTCCTTACCACCTTGAACTTGACCAGGTTTCTGAAGGAGGAGAAACCGGTGGAGGACAAAGAGGATCCTCAATCTGCTGTGATAGTTGAGTCCTGGATGAGTGCCGACTACCTTTGTCGTAACTACATACTGAATTCTCTTGACGATGCACATTTTAATGTGTATTCCCCCAATGAGACTGCTAAGAATCTTTGGGAATCGTTAGAGATAAAGTACAAAGTTGACGACGCAGGCGCAAAGAAATTTGTAGCCGGGCGATTCCATGACTATCGAATGGTAGATGGCAAGAGCGTTGTTGAGCAATGCGAAGAGCTGCAGCTGATATATCATGAACTTGCTGCCGAAGGTATGGGGCTAAATGATGCTCTCCAAGTGGCAATGATGATTGAAAAATTACCGCCATCTTGGAAGGACTTCAAGAGCTACCTAAAGCACAAGCGAAAGATGATGAGTCTAGAGGATCTTATCAGGAGGCTGCGCATCGAGCAAGACAACAGAAAAGTTGACAAGAAATCATTTGGAATGATTTCCAAGGCCAACATGGTTGAAGTTGGGGACAACTCCCATGGGAATAAGCGCAAACGTACTTTTGAACCCAAGGGAGATACTCAGACAAGAAGGTTCACCGGTGACTGTTATGTGTGTGGTAAACCTAACCATAAGGCCAAGGACTGCACTCAACGTCAAAACAACTGCACTCAACGTCAAAACAATGACGGTAAGAGGAAGATAGTCCCTTACAAAGGCAAAGGCAAGAGGCCTGCACATGCCCACATTGCTGAGGACAATCTGAGCTCTGACATGGATGACATGCATCTGAGTGCTGTGGTATCGGAGGTGAATCTTGTTGGAGGGAACTCCAAGGAGTGGTGGGTGGACACTGGGGCTACTCGCCACATTTGCGCCAACAAATGGATGTTTAAGACCTATCAACCGGTGAATGATGAGCACTGATACATGGGAAATTCAGCAGTCTCAAAAGTTGAAGGCAAAGGGACGGTTGTGCTAAAAATGACTTCCGGAAAAGAGTTGACTCTTACTGAGGTGCTCCACGTGCCAGAGATCCGAAAGAATCTCATCTCCGGAGCAGTGCTGAACAAGAAAGGCTTCCGGCTTGTGTGTGAGTCCGACAAAGTCATTCTGTCCAAGGGTGGTATGTTTGTGGGCAAAGGCTACTTGGCCAATAACCTCTTCAAGATGAGTGTAATGACTTTAGCTCCTAAGGCTAAGTCTAGTGTAGATGTTGAGGTTGATGTTAATGCAGCAAATGAGGCTAGCACAAGCAAAAATAATGTAATGACTGTTGCCAATGTGGCTAATAAAACTTTAAAGTTTGATTATTCTTGCGAGTCTTTACATTTGTGGCATGGTAGATTAGGACATGTGAATTATAAGTCCTTACAAAGGCTAATGTCTCTTAATCTATTGCCTAAATTTAACATCAATCATAAACACAAGTGTGAGACTTGTGTAGAGGCCAAATTAACCAAGTCATCATTCCACTCCATTGAACGAAGCACCGAACCGTTAAACTTGATTCATACGGATGTATGCGATCTAAAGTATGTACAATCTAGAGGCGGTAAAAATTATTTCATAACATTTATCGATGATTGTACAAGATATTGTTATGTCTACTTAATGAGAGTAAAGACGAAGCAATTGATATGTTCATTCACTATAAGAATGAAGTTGAGAATCAACTTGATAAAAAGATTAAAATTCTTCGAAGTGATCGAGGCGGTGAATATGAGTCACCATTTGCACAAATATGTGCTGAGAGTGGCATTATTCATCAAACAATTGCGCCTTATTCTCCCGAGCAAAATGGTATTGCTGAAAGGAAGAATAAAACGCTTAAGGAAATGATGAATGCAATGCTTATAAGTTCCGACTTACCTCGAAATTTGTGGGGAGAAGCTCTGCTTTCTGCCAACTATGTGCTAAACAGAGTACCGCATAAAAAGTTGGATAAAACGCCTTATGAATTGTGGAAGTCGTGCACCTAGTTACAAGTTTTTAAGGGTTTGGGGCTGTCTAGCAAAGGTACCAATTCCTCCTCCTAAACGGACTAGGATAGGACCTAAGACAGTAGATTGTGTATTTATCGGATATGCGCAAGATAGTAGTGCCTATCGTTTTCTGGTGCATAAATCAGATAATGCAGAAATGCATGTAAATACTATCATTGAGGCTAGGGATGAGGAAATCTTTCCCCACAAAACTCCGACAATGCCTGAAACCAATGTTGAGAGAAATGTGGGGGATAGAGAATCTCAAGAGAATGTAGAATCGCCTAGACGAAGCAAAAGAGCGAGAAAAGAGAAATCTTTTGGCTCGGATTTTCTAACATATCTGTTGGAAAAAGATCCGACTACTTTCAAAGAAGCAATGTCTTCGCAAGACTCTGATCTTTGGAAAGAAGCGGTGAACAGTGAGATAGAATCTATCTTACATAATCATACTTGGGAACTAGTGGATCTTCCTGCAGGTTGTAAACCACTAGGCCACAAGTGGATCTTCAAGAGGAAGATGAAAGCTGATAGTACTGTAGATAAGTACAAGGCTAGACTTGTAGTAAAAGGCTACAGACAAACTGAAGGTGTTGATTATTTCGACACATACGCTCCTGTATCCCGGAAAACGTCTATAAGGTTAATAATTGCATTTGATGCATTATATAACTTAGAGATCCATCAAATAGATGTTAAAACGACTTTTCTAAATGGAGAGTTAGAAGAGGAGGTTTACATGGAACAACCTGAAGGGTTTGTAGTTCCAGGTAAAGAAACGAATGTGTGTAAACTTGTGAAATCCTTGTATGGATTAAAACAAGCACCTAAACAATGGCACGAAAAAATTGATAGCGTCATGCTTTCAAATGGGTTTAAAACAAACCAATGCGATAAGTGTGTCTACGTGAAAGGAGACAATACAAACTATGTAATAGTATGTCTATACGTGGATGACATGATAATTGTTGGTAATAACGATAACATCAAAATTACCAAGAAAATGTTGTCACGAAATTTTGAGATGAAAGACCTAGGTCTTGCAGATGTGATTCTTGGAATGAAGATCACCAAACATGCAGATGGATATTTTCTCTCCCAGGGTCATTATGTCGAGAAGATACTTGACAAGTTTGACAAGGGAAATAATACCATCGCTAGAACACCTATGGAAGTGGTGTCAAATCTTTGCAAGAATCGCGGAGAATGTGTGCAACAACTTGAGTACTCTAGAGTCATAGGCAGTCTAATGTACCTCATGGATTGCACTAGACCTGATATAGCTAATTCTGTCAATACATTGAGCAGATATACGAGTAATCCCAGTTATGAGCACTGGAAGACAGTAGTTCGAGTTCTTAGATATCTAAGATATACTTCTAACTACGGACTACATTATACGAGATACCCAGCAGTAATTGAAGGGTATTCAGATGCGAATTGGATATCGGACTCCAAAAATATAAAATCTACGAGTGGATATATATTTATAATTGGCGGTGCTGCTATTTCATGGAAATCATGCAAACGGACATGCATTGCTAGATCAACTATGGAATCTGAATTCATAGCTTTAGATCTTGCGGCAGAAGAAGCTGATTGGCTTCGGAGTTTCTTGGAGGATATTCCAATGTGATCAAAACCAATGCCACCCATTAGTTTGCACTGTGATAGTCAGTCAGCTATGGGAAGAGCACATAACAATGTGTATAATGGGAAATCACAACACATTCGTCGGAGACATAAATCCGTGAGAAATTTACTAAAAACCGGTGTCATTTCTTTAGATTATGTGACGTCTAAAGAAAACATTGCTGACCCATTTACGAAAGGTCTGACAAGAGACCAAGTAGAGGTTTCATCGAGGGGAATGGGGTTGAAGCCCATGAAATTGATTTCCAATCATGATGGCAACCCAACCTGAATTGTAAAATCCAATTTGCAGGTTCAATGGGAAAACCGAATTGTGGGTGGGATCGAACAAAGCACTCGGGAAATTGAGTTCCTTACTGTGATGAAAGAGTGATAGACCTGTACTTTGGGAAGGCTGAGCTCATGCTCTTAATGATTCTTCTATCTCGAAATGATAAAGTGGGGTATTACAGGATACTCTTTAGGAGAAATCACCTATGTCTGAATGTGAAGGGGCCGCTTCTATGAGATGACCTGAGGGCTAAATCTCTAGAGCATTCGATGAAACATCCAAGGCAGTCCAGGGCCAAAATGGACAACAACGAAAGAACCAATAATAGTGTGGAGATGAAGCTGTGTGAGTATTGTTGTCTTGTTATACATAAAACGTCGAACAGTTCAAGGCATCGCGTCCACTGGTTGACAAGTATATCCGATGATACTTTACTAAGGAAGGTTCAAGGTTAATCACCACCTATCCTGATGCAGTGGATTCTCAAAGTACTCTCAAATCTTCATCTAGGTGCATTGTGTCATTTTTTCGCCATATTGCATTCATGTGGGGGATTGTTAGGATTATTGGGTTTTAATCATTAAAAGCCCAATATTATTATTAATTTTGTTAATGAGAACAAAATTATGGTAAGTTAATTATGAAAGGCAATTAGGCTAAAGAAATCCCACATTGAGTAATTGAGGCACTTATGGTTTGTTTATATTGAGATACAAATCATTAAAGTGTAGTTAAGTAGAAAAGATTGGTGCCCCTCGCGCGCCGTCTGTCCGTCCGCTCGGCTCGGCTCGGCTCGTCTCGACTCGCCTCGCCACGCCACGCCACGCCTCGTCGCGTCGCGCGTGTCGCTGTCGCGAAGGCAATCCTATCTTTTTACTACTCGGATTTCTGAAATGACTTTTCATATGCCTGACTTTTCATATTCTGCTGAGTATTAAGTTTGAGACTTTTTACCTACCTGCAGAATTGATGTCAGATTTAAGTGTGAGACTTAAATCCGAAATGAATATGATGTTAAGTGTTGAGACTATTCATCTAACCCACTATGCATTGTCATTTAAGTTGTGGCCTTTGGTAGGCCTGCTGTTGCAGCTATATAAGCTGCTCCAGCCTCATTCTTTATCTCATCCCGAATTTGCATTTGCATATCATATCATCTTCTTGAGAGTACTACACACTTCTTAGTGTTCGAGTGAGTCTGTCTGGGTTTCTGCTTCAACCCATACAGAGGTGTTTGGGACGTTGTACCTTGGAACTCTCTTGTCCAGGAGGCCAGAAGTTGTAGGCGGGCAATTTAGAGTTTACGGGCACACGGTTTACTGTGGCCTCGTCCAACAACAAAGTTTCTGCCCAGTTTATTTAAACTGTTTGTTGTAAGTTTTTACTATTTCGAGTATTTTATTATAACAGAGTATTTGTGATCTTCTTATGCTTTGTCTATTTGTTTTTCTAAGAAACAGAACCAACAAATAGATCCATACAAGATTTAAATATATACCTCACAATATACACGTCATTGGAACAATGGCATTAGCTTGTATCAAATCGTAACTGAAAAATATTTGTTGTTACCTATGATCCACGGGTTTGTCTTGGGTGCACCCGGTGTTTGGTGCACCCAAGACACATACATGTGTAAGATACACATGTATGTGTCTTGGGTACACCAAACACCGGGTGCACCCAAGACAAACCCATGATCCACCAATGTATACGTGTCAAACAATGAAAGCCTTTTGCACTGGATATCTTGTGTTATCTCATTCATTTCTTTATATAAATATAGATTACAATATTCACGTCCTTCAAGGTAGCTACTATCTATGAATGTCATGCTATGAAAATGGTGAATGATCATTGGAATGACATCTCCTATCAAATTGATGATGGTTGATTGAGAGGCATCAATTTGCCAATCGATATAAACTTCTCAAAAGAAATAACAATATCCCAATCGGACAAAGCTGTCGCGAACATCAGTCCAAAATACATCTTGAATCGTGACAAATCTCAAACGCACTACAATCGTACAAGGCTCAAACGCACTACAAGTCCAAGGCTTAAAAAATCGCACAAGATTGTGTTCAGACTGATGAAGGACCGCACATAGATTGCGATCAAACTTGAAACAAAGACGAAATCCGATGGGTTTACGAACGTGATTACCCAGTTTAAGAGGACAACAATTGAACATAATTCAAAACACAAATTCGTGAGTTGTACTACTAGAAACAGGAAGCAACAACGACACTCGAAACTTAAGCTAACGGAGGAAAAAATCCCAGATGGTCAGAAGAAACCGTCTGAGCCAGGGATTCACAAGAATTTCAAGATTTCCATTAAAACAAGACTCAAATTTTGGAATATATGACTGATACCATGTCAAACATTGAAGTCTTTTGCACTGATATCTTTTGTTATCTCATTCATTTCATTATATAAATATAGATTACAATAGTCATGTCCTTCAATGTTGATTCTATCTATGGAAAGTATTGTTTACAGCCTAGAATACATTTATACCATATATACAATGTGATGTGCCTAATCTAAGCTATCTTAGTATGGAAATGTTGATGGCATGATATGAACATGGTGAATGATCGTTTGACTGACAATCCAGTCACCAGCCAAATAAACTTACCTCAATAAATTGGTAACTGATGTCTTTGTTGGATTTTCTTATAGTCTATTGGGTTATGCAAATGTGTGTGAGTCCATTGATAGGCAGGTTCTAGCATCCGGATCAATACTCTGCCAATTAGATTCACATTATATAGTTAATCATGTCACTATTGATGCTATCAGATTAGCTCTTATTGACATCGAGGATGAGAAAGCTCCGGATCGAAAGGATTCAATGCACACTTCTTTAAGAAACCATGGAACATCATCCAGGAGGACTTATGTGATGCAGTGCTTGAATTTTTCCACTCGGGGTCCCTCTAAAGCAAGTTAATCGCGTGGTACTGGACTACTTAATTGATTTGGCACAGCATGTAAAAGGGCGCAACATATCTTACAATATATATATTGCACATGAGTTACTTTGAAAACACAATCGGAAAAAGATTTCGCCAAGATGCATTCTTAAGGTTGATTTACAGAAAGCATTTGATACAGCTGATTGGTCATTCCTTCGAAGTGTACTATGGGTTCTTGGCATCCCTAGAACATTCATCCCGTGGATTATGGCTTATGTTACTTCTAAGTCTTATTCGGTGGCTGTGAATGGATGAATGCATGGACATTTCAATGGAAAAAAGGACTGCAACATGGAGACCCCTCTCCCCATTTTTATTTTCTTTATACATTGAGTACTTGTCTAGGCTTATCAAAACAACCACTATGATTCCATATTTTAATTATCATCCTCTTTGTCAGGGGCTAGGTATCATACACCTGGCTTATGCGGACGACTTACTATTATTTGCTTGTCCAGATGCTACATCTGTTGCTATTTTATCGGATTGCTTGAACACCTTTGGGAGATGCGCAGGTCTTAAAGCCAATTGCCTTAAATCATGTATCTATTCTGCAGGGATTGACACGGCTACTCGAGAACAGATGCACCATATTACTAGGTTTTGTCATGGGACTCGCCCCTTCCATTATCTGGGCACCCCCCTGGCCACAGACAGATTACACACTGTAGATTTTGGTACTCTCATTAGTAGTGTTATATCCCGCCTTGAATCATGGCCTCGCAGATCTCTATCTTATGCAAGAAAGTTGGAGTTTATTTGCATTATCCTGCGGGGGATAGAATGTTTCTGGCCATCTATCCTACCAATCCCCTTTGAGATCATTGATAATATATATAGCCACTGCCGATGATTCTTTTGGAGCTCTAAGCACGCTCCTGTATCATGGGTTTCCATGTGCTATATGAAAGAGGGAGTGGGTGTGGGGAACAAATGACTTAAGGAGCTGGAACAAAGCTTTGCTCTCCAAGATCATTTGGGATATTCAGCTAGACAAGCAAACACTTTGGATTAAATGGGAGCAAGACAACTTATGGGCATGGCAAACCAAAAATGGTGACTCTCCTGTCATTAAACGCGTTCTTTTGATTATGGATGAATTGGCCGAAAAGATTGGAGGCTCTCAGGTTGCTGTAACAATACGTCCTGGTTTCATGACAGATCTTCAAGTGTCAAGTATGTGTATCATTTTTTTTCTCCCACACAGTGATCCAATTCCTTGGGCCACAGTTGTCTGGAAACCATATATCATGCCCAAACATGCATTTATCCTATGGTCAGGTGCACATGACACGTTACCAACCTCGGTTCATCTACCTTTTGTTGTTGATAAATCGTGTGTGTTATGAAACACAGGGATTGACTGCTTAAATCACCTCTTTTCAACTTCTCCATTAGCTTGGCAATATGGAATAAAGTTGGCAATGGCATGACATTCCGTTTGACATGGCTACTATAAGAGCGGTTTGAAGTGGATCAAGAAGAAGTACAGGGGCACCTTGCGTCTATCCAAGGTTCGAACAATTGTTTTTGTAGCAACCGTTTACCATATTCGGATGGGGCGAAATCAATGAAATTAGAAGGCAAGCCGGACTCACCAGACACAATCTTCCTTCGCATTAAAGTTTTTTGATTTTATTTCATGCACAAATTATTTCATGTACAAATTATTTCATAATGATGTATACTCGGGGGATAATTTCTAGATGTGTTTTTGGTTGTGCATTATAATCGGACTATGTCCAGAATTATGTATATTTTGATTCAGTATAACATTTTATTTACCGAAAAAAAAACGAATAGGATAATCGATATGTTGTAATAGTACAAACATTCAAAATAAGAATCAAAGATTTAGACCAAAAAACAAACGAGTAACTGGCTTTCTAAAAAAATGTTCAGAAATCCATTATTTTTTGTCAAAAACATCACAACAAAATGTTTGTAATTTACAGAAAGAATGCACATACAAGACCACAAACACCAATGTTTCCTATTCATTAAATATACAAGCAACCCTTTTCAACTCATGTTTTGTATTTTGTGGTGTAACCCATTTGCACTACCTAGTTTCTGTATCTTTTGTATGATTGATATCCAATAAAAACACACCTCAAATATAGCACAACAGACCTTCAATAAAGTACTCGAGTCAATCGTTATTTCGCCTTTTTCATGTTCCCCGGTCACCTTTTCGAATCAATTTTCAAGGAAAGCTACGTTATATGTTCTTCTTTAAATTGGAGACGTGCTACAGGCTGTTGTTCATTGTTCCCGAATTCAATCCTGCTGTTTAATGTTGCTCTATCGATCAAAGCACTCTGTGATCTTAACTGGGAGCCAGTAGTGGCGGTGCTATGGCTGCTTGTTTTAGCCGCTGGTACATCATGGGTGTGTTTTCCTTCATACGTCGTTATGACAGCTTTTGGATCGCTTGCAGCTCTTTCAACATGCTTTCTAACATTGCATCCGGGATTAGTGCATTTGTAGTAACTTCTGCAAATATGAGCAAACAATATCAAGTTGTTGCAAATACCATATAAGTGGATGCAATCATAGTAAAAGGTGGCAAATTGTATATACATTTCAAATATGGTATAACTGGGCCTATTGCAAATTATCTGAGGCGAATAGGTTCGACTCAAGTTCAATCGAGCTTAAGATTATTTTAGCAAGAGTTTTCTGACAAGCTCAAACTTAAATTGAGTTGTCCATGAGCTTGCGAGCCAGTTCATGCATTTAAGATTAATTTTGTAAATCCGTGCTCTAGTTTCTTCAATGAACTTGAGCTCGACTCATTCACATGCAAATACAGTTTTTGCAATATAAAGTGATGAACAGAAAACATTTTCACCTTGGATAAGGGTTCCGTTTAACAACCTTCTGGCCATATTTTCGCCACCTATAACCATCATCCAAAAGATCAACTTCACTAGTCGTTTGAACAATGATTCTAGGCTCTGTAACCGTGCGGTGAGATAATGATTGTTCTGAAGTCTGGACCTGGGTATTTCTGCAAGAGTGCAATCATACAATCCTCAGTGGAAATGCAGAGCAATCAAATATAAAAATACAATCCTGCCGGAAAAAGTATACCTTCTTTTGGACTCAGGATCATCTTCATCTTTTCCATCTAACCTATTTTCAGCGTCTCCCACTTCATCACTGTCACTTGATGCAGATGTATGTTCTGGCATAACTTCATCTTCATGCCTAGGCCTATTATTTCCAGTTTGAACCTCGAACTCTGTTTCAGAACTTGGGTTTCCAGCATCTCTGGCACGTTTACCGGGTGGGGGATGGTTGTGTTGGCCTTTGTATATAATTTCAGTTATCTGGCCATCAAACGATCGTTCGACTTTCTTCTTGACTGGACAATTTGGATGAGTACATTTATAATAGCTCCGAGGATATTCACTGCCCTTAACGTGTTTCTGTCCATATTTCCGCCAATTATATCCATCATCTGAAGGTTTATCGACAGTGATGTTAGAAGGCTGAGGTTTCTCATCAGACTGAGAAATATCATACGGCTCCTTTATGTTGTTAGAATCTGAAATAGGAGGTATCTGTTGCTGCAAAAGGGGCTGTTGCAGATGCATAAGTAATGAAGTAGGAGCCGAGGACAGAGATGGGTATGCGGGATGGATGTGCATCTGGGATTGAGCTGGAATTTGAGCCAGGATTTGTTGATGGGATAATCCAAATAGGCCCTAATGCAATCAAGAAAATGTAATAACCTCCTTAGATATCAACGTGATACCAGCTCTACCTAACCAGAGGCATATTAATTTAAAACCGCCGCAGAACTCAAAATTTACTGTTTTGGATAACAAATAAAGAATCGTCTTTGCAGATTGCCTACCATGAATCACTCCTGGGCAGTAGAATCATCAAGGACGTGCAATAAATTAAATTTACTCACGTCGATGGAGATAAAGATTCTCGATGGAGATAAAGATTCATTGACCGACAGATGACAGAGTGAGAAAACATTCAAGAAAAGTAAAATGGTCATAAGAATCTAATTAAGACTTTGAACATGATAATAACAGGCGCTGTCAACGGATTGAATCCAAATTTCACCCGGCGGCCCTCCACTAACAATAATTGATCCGAAATATCCTAGAGGCTAGAGCCAAAATGCACCAATGCAAGTGTGAAACTCGTCTGGATTATATCACGGCAATTCAAATATATCTATTGATCTTGAGACTTTGTCCATGAGATATTTCCCTTTATTTTATGAAACAAATACTTGGATCCACCCGATGGCATAAAATCTCCACAAATCCAATATGCTCCCGCATTCACATCATTTTTTGGTAGTATCTTCCAAGAAAACTCAAACCAGGTATTTATTTAGCAATAAAGATAAACATCAAGACTAATATCAATCTCCACGTCTCCATTCCAAATTATAATATTTCACATTATGTCCTTCAGAGATTCAATCATTTGCTAAAATTATCTCTGATTTTCCCATTTCCAAATCGAAACTCGCACAAAATTCACGCCGAGCACAGCAAAAGTATATAGTTTCAAACCAAAGAAAGTTACTCCAAAATCAAAAGTCTAAACAAGTACCTGTGCATACGAAGAGAACCCCGGTGAATCGAGCAAGCTGGCGGGGCTCAACCCAGGAGGTATCGTAAACATTCCGGCCACCGGAGACACCGCCAAACCCGCCGGCCTACTCTGCTGAAACCTGAATTCACCGCTCACACAGCCAGATTCCCGACCAGTCTCCTCCGCAGCCTGCTGCGGATGCGAAGCAAAGCCCATCCGGACACCAGGAACCGATGCCGGAGAAGACACCGCGCCGGCGAGAAGCTGAGAAAACGAGCGGCAGTCGGTGTCGGGATCATTTTCAGCAAAGAAACTGGAGGCCAAAGTCATAGGGCCCGGGCTCACCCCCGGTCCGCAAGTAAACAGATTCTGAATCGAGCTACTGGAAGGCAAGGTAATCATCGATCGCATAGATGTGGGCCGAGGATTGAAGGATGATGGAGACGCGGGGTTTTGCTCCGCCATAGGATTCAGTTTGACTTTGACTTTATTTCCCAGTTGTGCAAGAAAAAAGTTCGCAGAAACACAGAGAAAAGCTGTCTGTGTTTCAGTATGAGATCTTTGAGAAAAGTCGTCGCCTGTGTTTTTCTTGTTAAGTTTCCATTTTTTGGTGTTTCGGCTCTTCTTTTCCGCTTTTTTTTTTTTTAATGACTGTAGAACCCACGTTCGCTAACCTTTTGGGTATGCATTGATAAATCATCGGATTGACGAGCAAACCACGACAGTCAGGTAAAACGTATTAAACAAGTTCGATGACAAACTGAACCATGAAAGCGTTGGTATGAGGAATCGAACTCGTGACCAAATACATTCGTGATCATTTATTCCACCAACTCGATCGAGGTGTCTTTTGGAGCTCCACTTATTCATTTTGTTTATTGTTTTTGTATTAAAATAGCCATAATTTTTTTGTATGTGCCAAAATGTTCTACCATAAATATTTATCACAATTAAATTTTATTTAACATTTATAACAATCCTGATAAACATATAATTTATTAATTATAATCGCAATAATATTACAACTATATCCATTATTATCCTAAAACGCGGACTGCCAGGATTTATCATATTTCAAATTAATAACTTGGGCGGAGTAGAAGAAATTTGACAGAATTTTGCTGAATTTATTGAACTCCAATCAAAATTGATAAGATTTTAAAGTATTTCGTACGAGAAAATTAGATTATGTGATATAAAGCTCTCGTCGCTGGTTGGGCGGGCTCATTTGTCATCCCTTATTTAGATGTACTATTAAACCAAAATTGGGGTTATATGCTAAAAACTATGATAGAATGGTTCGTATGTATGCTTCTTCTTTTTTTTGGAAACATTTCGACTCTTTTTGGTAGACGGTGATGGGATTGTTAGAGCTGTTCTTTTCAGAATGACAAAAACTAAGTATATTGTTGAATAAGTATGTGTAACCGTTAGTTCTATGGTGGCGAACTCAAATGAGTTTAAAGTAAAACATAAAAATAAAAATAAAAAAACCTATGGACAGAAACAAATAGACCCGTTTCACTTATCACGATGAATTGTATCTGTTCGATACATTGTTGCCAACATTATACAAACATATCTAGTCCAAATATAATATTGCATACGTAATTTTTTAAGTGAATAGGTTGTTAATATGTGATGCATGAACTTATAAATACGACAACATATGGATTGAAGTATCTTTTTAAAAAAATAACTGTTAGATATATTTTAGATACTTAAATGAGTTTCTATGTGATTACATTTTCAAAACATATTTTAGTAAAGAATTAAATTTGAAAATGTTAAAAATTCAAAGAAAAAAAAAATTCTATTACATTTGATTTCATGGATACTATTTATATTCAAAATCGTTAATCACTCTTCTGATATTTTATTTTAGAGCAAATAGATTATATTAGATTCATGAAGTCATGAGATACATCATAACTCAAAAAGAAAGGCGAAGCATACAGAGATGATAACAAAAGACCATGTGTAACAGCATATTTTGCTAACTCATGCGCTGGTATATTGGTCGTGCGGCGGCAGTGTTGTATAACAACGTTGTATCTGTTGGGATTAATAATTATAATTGGATTTAATTGATAAAAGCCCAATAATTATTGTTAATTTTGTTAATGAGAACAAAAATATAGTAAGTTAATTATGAATAGTCAACTAGGCAAAAGAAATCACTCATTGAAAAGTTGAGACACTTATTGTTTGTTTATAATGATATACAAATCAATAGAGTGTAGTTAAGTAAAAAAGATGGGTACCCCTCGTGTCGTCCGCTCCGCTCGGCTCGCCGCGCGTGTCGCTACTGCGAAGGCAGCCCTATCTTTTTACTACTCGGATTTCTGAAATGACTTCATCTACCTGACTTTTCATATTCTGCTGAGTATTAAGTTTGAGACTTTTCACCTACCTGCAGAATTGATGTCAGATTTAAGTGTGAGACTTAAATACATATTAATCCGATGTTAAGTGTTGAGATTTTCCATTTACCCCACTAAACATTACACTTAATTTCTGAGACCTTTGGAGAGGTCTACTGCTCAGCTATATAAGCTGCTCCAGCCCTTTGTTTTTATCAATCCGAAAATTGTTCCCTCACTCATACATTCATACATTTGAGAGTATTACACACTAGTGGTGTCTGGTGTTCAAGTGAGTCTGCTCGGATTTATGCTTCATTCCGAACAGAGGTGATTGAACGTTGTACCTTGGAACTCTCTTGTCCGGGAGGCCAGAAGCTTGTAGGCGGACAAATTTGAGTTTAATGACACACGGCTTGTTGTGTCCTCGTCCTGTTCCAGTTTCCTGTTGTGCAAATTTTAACTAGTATTTACATACTACTGCTGTAAGTTTACAGTATATTTTATTTTCGATTATAATTGTAATCTGATTAAAATTCAATTATCATATAATTTGTGGGAGCAACAGTAAATTGTTGACAAATTTGGCGAATAGAAGAGATAATAGAGAATTGTTCATGAGGGTCTTGAGGATATTTTATAGAATTGACAACATTCACTATATTGGATTCAACGACTCCAAGATACCAGTTATGTTGGTGAGCTACAAGAAGACTTTCGCGCACCGCCAATAGTCTGCAAAAAAAAGAGTAAAAATACCATGAAATCGGTTGGCATGCGTGAATATTGAAAGGACATGTAATATATCGTCCCCTAAAAAAAATGTACATTTTTGGACAACAATTTCAATCCTAGTGTACCCATTTTTTAAAAAAATTAAGGTGGAAGACGGTACTTTGGAATTATTTTTATTCCTAGTAAACAATACATATTTTTTTGTACATATTATCTGTATTTTATAATGCATATACGAGAATTCATGTGCCCTAATGTATTCACATTAGGATTGGAGAGCATCACGTGCATCCTTTTGCGAGCGTATAGCTCGTAGCTCATGCTCTCCCCTTTTGGTGTTTATATATCTTAATCTACTCTATAATTATCTTCTTTTATGTGACATTTGGTAGATATAATTTTGTCAGTTTTTGTCTTGGGAAAGTTGTCTCTCGATATCTACCTTTTTGGAGCTGGATTGGCCGTCTTACTTGTTGGATATTAGTCCTTATTTTGCCTAGATTGTTTTTTTATGATTGGGATGCTCCTTTGTTCTTTTTGGTGGAGGTTTATTGGATATGTCTCATTGCCGGGCTCTTGCTTGATCATGACTACTAGCCTTCTCGGTTTTGTGCGCCATCCAATGGTGATCTTTGGTCGATGATTTCAGCTTGATTTAGATTTGAGAGCTTGTTCGCTTGTCTGTCTTTATCAATTTTCGTCTCTAGTAAAATACGTATTGTTTCCTTCAATTTGTGGAAGGCAGCTCCCTTTGTCGACTCCATCTTGGGACTCATAGTTTGAGTGGACATGTTTGGTATTGGTGGTGATCGGTCACGTTCTAGCACATCAGATGCATTCTTTACACCTTTTAACAGGCCTTTTCATCGATATATTTTCTCTTTTTTCATATGACAGATGTACTTTGTAGTTTGTAATAATATAATTCCTGTTATGTTAACAAAATAAAAAATTCGTCGTCGCCCACGTCATTGTTTTAATAATATAGAAAAATAATAATCCACGCTTGGCATAAATGAAGCGACGCCAAATGAAATGGGGAGATTATATTGAAACAATAACTTAATATATTAAAAACAAGTTTATAAACTTCTTAAAACAAGTTTATAAACTTCTTAAAATATATTACGATAGTTTAATAAAATATTACGAGCTTATCGGATCTTTTTCAATAAATACACGTGTCATGTCATTTTCTAAGATCATAAAAACTTTACGCAAACAGATCATACGATCTTTTGCATACAGCTAATATATCTGTAACGTTCTATTAATTAAATGAAATGCAAGAAATGTCGTCAGCTACATGACGAAACATTTTATCAAAATATGCTAACAAACTAAGATGGGAACCAAAAACAAAAAAGTAACACCATGGCGATGATAAATAAGCGCAATGCAACAAAGCTTAAACAGATGGCTGGCAAATCCAATCCACACCCCCACGTATAATAAACAAGATGAAATTCAACAGCTCCGAAAAAAGGGAATATTCGTAATAAAAAGACAAACATTGTCACAAGACGACCCAGAAATACGAAAATGTAGTTACTTAATAGTCGAGGGGTACAAACCATCATCAACTTGGTCTCGATAATTCCAAATATGATGGCCTGATAGCCCTCCCATCATTTACTAATCCGTAATATAACGTCTATTTCATTTTAGATTGAAAACGATGGAGCAATCCCGGCTAGCAAACAAGCTACTTGGGACCAATATCCTTGAGTGCGCAAATCTGCTCCTCTCCCATGGCAGACATAACACTCACAACAAGATCCTTCCCCTCAGAAAAACCATCTTTAATCTGTATGTCAGTAGAAATCAAGAAATATTAATTAGAGATTAGCAAGAATAATTTTTCTTGAGTTCACAAATAGCCAGGAGCCACAAACAGTTTTATCGCGACTAAGGACATTCCAAGAAATTTGGGAAGGTACGGAAACTCAACATATTATAAAAGCAAGCATAAAATTTCAATTTTTTTTATTTGATCCTTTCCTGCACGTTACAAGTCAGTGGAATACGAATTTCCAAGCCGAAGAATTTGTTGTCAACTGTACAATGACTAATAAAAGGAGATTAGTAAGAAATCAAATAATAGCTAGAAATAAATCTAACCTGGGTAAGGAGAGTGTCATCAGTTGGAAGCCTAAGGTCATCCTTAGTGTTACCATTGTCAGTGAGCAAGCTCAGCTACACCATTAATTTATCAGGTTTTTACACTGTTCTTTAGGATGATAAAGTGAAAAAAAAAAAAAGGTAATCACATACAAATCCATCCTCAGAGATATCAATAAGCTGATAGTCGGTGCGATTGACATGTGGAATCTGCAATTAAGTGAAATTCATTATCACAACTTTCTCCGTAACAAACAACAACAATGCGTTAAAAGCGCAACAACAAAAGAGAATAAGCTTACGTCACAGTTGTGGGAGGAGGGGACAATATCTTCGAGTTTCTTAGAAGTAAAGATGTCAATGGCAACAAAATGACACTTGGCATGCCCGTGCTTTCCAGTTTTGGAGGTTGAAACTTCCACAACCTGCAACAATCACGCATACAATAATAAGCACTCAATAGCTACCCTACATAATTACCAAAAGCAAAGACATTGGAAGTGACAAAAACAATAGTAACGAGATAATGCATAATCTTGACCACAATCTTAAGCCAACTTATTCCATACAAGCAACTGTATTATTTGGTTTGTTAAATAAGGCAGCAAATACATTCAACTCGATCGACGTCCTAAATTGAGCGCACCTAGTTTCTTCTCCCAAAACCCTTACTTTCAGGCGAGGGGCAGATGGGCTTACTCCTCAAGTAAGGAATAATAAATCGAACTTTACAATTGATTTTCCAAAAAATGCAACTTTTAATCCCCTAAATTCCTATGTCAATCCTATGAGACTGCAAAGTTGCAAACTTTGTGAAGTACATAAGATATTCAAAACAAGTATCTTAAATTATAAAACTAAATTTAGAGCCGAATCATAAGAACATAGGAGGAAAAGGAGGCAGAAATCCAGTAATATAAGTCAAAACACCACCAACAAACATAGAACTTTGTCCAAAAAATTTGCAGGAAATAAATCAGAAAATCCGAAACCTCTCACCGCCACAGTCAAACAAATAATTTCTCAGATATAGAAAAACATATACACACACGTACGGCCACACAGCAGAATTATACACGTGAAATTAAAATCAACACCTACAATAATCATACGTTTAGATGCATAAAATGGATAACCTTGCAAGGGCGGCCTTTGATGACTATGTAACCGTTCTTACGGATAGTTCCAGCCTGCTGAGGATATGTCTTCGAAGCGCCGGCGTCGGCCTTCGACTCGAAATGATGCTCCTCGTCCGACATCCTCGGCAGCGAAGCTGGGTTAAAGAAACTAGAACAAATTTGGAGAGAGAATAGCTGAGTTGAAGCAGAGAGCCGGTGCTGGGGTGAAAAAGCTGTGGGTATGTATATAGGGGTTCGCGGATGCAGGAGATGGGGAATTTAGGGCTTTTTGGGAAGGGGAGAGAAATTAGAGCCGTTGATTGAGGAGGTGTGGCGGTTGACGGATGAGATCTTCGTTGGGCGCTCGCGTTAAAACGACGCAGTGTTTGAGGGGTGAGGCCGTGAGGAGATATTTTAGTTTATCTATTTGAGCCGCCTTTGAAAGGTAGTTTTCAGGTGTGGACTCGTGCAGGGTTGTAACGGTGGACATATAAATTGGCTAAATATGTCTTTTAGAGCATGTTTGGTAGGGATGATAGTGGATGATTAGGTAGTGAATATTAAATAAACATTTGTTCCTTTCAGTTATTAATAAACTCTCTTAAATACACAGGCCCGTGATAAATGCATACTAATTGGTGGACAATTGTCCAACCCTCCCCCCTACGATTACCAACCCATGGTTCAACAGTGCAGATGATAGTGAAATATTTACCTTATTGCCCTAGCCGACATCAAACAAAAAATAATGCTCATTGACAACCCTAACCAACATCAAACATTTATCTTCTGGTAAGCGCTGAAATCATACGATTTGGAGAAGGTGATTGTCGGTCTGCAACAGCCAAAAGTATTTGTCTCTGGTAAATCATCAAAACTTTCAGCAAACTTGTGTTGTACCATTTTGGCAAATCGATTTCATATATTTTACGCTATTAGTCATATAGCATTTCAGATTTGATTTAACATGGTTTCTTACTCGTGATGCGGAAAGCATTTGGATATTGTGAGCATTTTCATACATTATAAAAACTTTAAGTAAAGTTTGCTCTAAGAACGTTTTTGAGCGAATCTTCTTCTGTAATTCGTAATCCCATTTCTCCACTCGTGTATTCACTCTTCCTTGTTCTGTCTCACTTACTAAAAAATTTCAGATGTTTACGCACATCTTTCGGCAATCGTGTTGTTCATTTTGGGTTCTTATGCATTTGTAAATCCTAATGAATTGTGTTAAGTGTTTGTATTCAGGGTTAAAAGGGGTAGTATCGGATTTACACATAAAAATCATTTTCTGTATCCTACTTAAAAAAAGCATACCAAACATCATATTATATAATCATATATATAACAACATTTTTTAATCAGTAGATTTATCACTATATTAATAATCACTCAATAATCCTATCATTCAAACCAAGCGGACCCTTACTTTTTAACACAAATACTTCATTATTTCCATAATTAATAAATAATTCATTATATAATATTGATTGAGATGCACAGTTTTCAACTGGCAAACATATTATGTTTTGTAATTTTATCAGTTCAGATTTTTTTTATCATTAATTAAAGAAAATATGTACTTTAAAACTTTTGAAAAAGAAAATATAAAGGATAATTACAGTAAGGCTATTTTATAAAGAATACAAAAAGCATTCAATAAGACAAAATAGTTGGTATTCAATGCTCTTTCTTAAGAATAAATAAAGTAAAATACATAAGAGAGACCACTTGAATAAAACTTGAGAAAATGATAATGTCCAGGATATCGGTGCGTTGGTGTTATGTACTGTTGGGTTTTGGCCCATTACCTCTTTATTTGTCTGATGGGCTTTGGCCCTTCTCCCATCACCCCATAACCGAGCCCCCCATTACCTAGCCCCCTTTCTCTTCCAGCCCTCACCCCTTCGGTGCCCTATTCTCCAGAAGCTTCCCACCGTGTGTCTCTTCGGCTGGACTACTCGGAACTCACACCATCCTCTTCGTCTCCCTCTTGCCTTTATGTATGGTTTGGTTAATGATGAGGGTAGACCACTGAAACCCGAAAATACTCAGTGTATTTTCGCCTACCCCTTCCCCTTCGTGCTTCCTGTTCCAGCGGTGGCTGGCCGTGGCTTTGTGCTCCGGTCGTTGGGTGGTTTCCGATTGCTTGCCGTGTGAAAAGCTTGGTGCTTTGGTGCTGTGTGCGCGGCTGTGCTTGGCTGTGTCTTCGGGCAGTGCTTGGCCGTGTGTCTTGGGCAGCGGTCTCGGGCAGTGTGTGTCTCCATCTGTTGGATTCGATACCTTGGTTCCCCGGTGACGACGTTGATTGGATACCCAGCTCGACCTGAGCCCTAATCCCTTTAATCTTGTTTGCATTCCAGTTTATGTTTTGTATTGGAATTGTATACTGTGATTTGTGTTATTTCTTGATTGCAGGTATCAATCGGCATTGAAAGCGGAACGTACTCCTTACATGTACTATTGTGCATTTATATTTTTATGTTTATTCATTAGAGTTGACTTTGAGTCTTGGACGATATTGTGTATTTTATTGTTATTTCTGTATATTTCAGAAATCAATGTCGAAGTACAAGGAAATGAAGAAATGAGCTAAAAATGACCATAATGATGAAAAAGAACTCGAACGAGCAAATCGAAGAAACGAAAAAAAGTTCGTGTTTTTGGAAGAAAAACTGACTACCTATCGATCGGTCGTCATGTACCGTTCGATCGGTAAATCACGATACACGAGCAACAATTTTGAAGAAATACCGATTGATCGGTAGCTTCGTAGCAATCGATCAGTAAATATCGTAAGCTGAAGGATTAAAATTGAAGAAATACCGATCGATTTGTAGATCGGTAGCTTGTGTACTAAACGATCAATATACGATAAATTCTGGAAAAAAAATACCTTTTAGAGTTTGAGTTCTATAATGAATCTACTTATTCATCTTCCTCTATAAATACATTATGTACGAAATTTATCTATCAGATCATTCCACATTTTTTTACCCAGGACAAGCTTTCATCCTTCATCTCACATTCACAATCATCAATCATCCATCATAGGCCTTGGAACAAGCCAACAGAAGATTCGAGAAGCGGTCGATAAGGAAGCAAGAGAGGAAGATATGATCTATAAACGAAGTCGACACCAGGAGTTTATCTTTGTTTTTAAATTTTAGTTTTTTTTTTCAATTTAATTATGAACTAAGTTTATTTATCAAAATTAAGAGAACCTTTGTTTTTAACCTATGAGTTAATTATTAAATCTTGATTGAATTCATTATCTTATGCTCATGATTTATGTTATTAATGATTTCAAGGGAGTAGCTACCTTTGAATTGATATTAGTTATTGTAATTGAGATCGAGAAATGTATTATAATACGAACTAGTAAATTATGCCGTAAATTTCAGATTGAGATCGAGAGATGAAATCAAATACATGTGTGATAACCATAAATATCTAGAATTGAAAGCTAGTAGTTTTCAATAGGGGCAGATCTACGGTGTGGGCTGGGGTAGGCTTCAGCCCACCCAGCCCTGCCCAGAATTATTATATATATATATATTGTCTAATAATAACGTGAGAAATGGTGTGGTGCAGGTGGTAAAGATATTAATATGGCAGTGTTAGGTCAAGAGTTTGAAACCCAAGAAGCTCAATTCATAAAAAAATTCTGGATTTTCCTTACATAATATTTTTTTATTTATTTAAACAAAATTTAAGTTTAAAATTATTTTTAAAAAGAATTTAATACTTATTTGTCCCATTTTTAAGCTTATTTTTAAAAAATATATAGATATACATCATTTTTTTTTGTAAACTCTAGTTCTTTTAAAAAAAATTCTGATATATTTTTTTTCTATCTAATATTAAACCCATTATATATATTAATTTGAAATTTAGATTAAATGGATTATGAAATATTTATACAGAAGATTAAGAATTAAATAGTGAGTAAAACTTATGCATGTAGAGAAAGATAAAATAATAGCTAACGAGTATACGAACGAAGTGTTTATACAAAAAAAAATTTCGGGGCTCCGCCCCGAACCTCAACAATGAGGTTGTCGCCTCCTTCACCCCCAGTGTCTTTGACTCCAGCTCACCCAATATAAAAATCCTGGCTACGCCCCTGGTTTTCAAATATCTTAATGCAATATTGAGTTGTTAAATAAGTATGCGAGAGTGACTTAATGCACTTTGATATCAGGTTTAATATAACTCGAGAGAGTATATTAGATAAAATCGAAGAACTCGTCACATTAGCGATATATGGATATTCAATCGAGGGTCATAGAAGATTATATTGATGAACCAACGTCTTGATAATTCTTTCGAGAGACTTTTTCTCGTCATCTTTGATTTGCTTGGTTGGATCATTAGTAATAGTAAATTGATGTTATTTAGTTTAATTGATTAAATCATTTTTGTAGGTTAAATATAATTTAAAGCATCTTATTTGGTACTTACAGTTAGTCCATGTGCGTTCGATACTCTTACTTCTCGTTCTCATAATATATACTAAAACTTGACAACCGTGCACTTGCGGTATAAATCGTGATATTTAAGTCAAAGCGTGCATCGATAGAATTTATTGTTTAAATAAAGCACGATCAAGTTTTTGGCGTCGTTGACGGAGATTAATTTTAGTAATATCACACGATTTTTTTTACTGTAATTTAACCATTATTTTTGTTTATAATTTTTTATATATATTTCCAAGAAAAAAAAATATTTAATTGTTTAATTTTGTTTTTCTTGCGAGGTACCTATGATGTTTCATCGATAAGTCTTCACAAGTTTTGTCCAACAATATTCAGGGCCATTTTATGCAGTTTGGGAGAAAATCAGTAAATTGGCAAACACATTCTGGTATCATAGCTTTTCAAACTATATTCTGCAATATTTCTACAATGGATTGGATACAGAAACACAAGAATGGGTATTCAAAGGAGCTTTGGAAACTCGTAGTCCCATGTTTAATAGGGATGAAGACAGTGTGTTGCAGTGTTTAATGATACGGTGGACTTCGATTAACATTGGCATTGAGATCCTTCATTGCAAGATTGGAATCACCAATACCCATCAGAGCATCATTACCCGTATTTTACACACCAGCCATTTGAACATCACGGAGAGAAGAGAGATAGTTCTGAAGGAGATATTGCTCAGTTGAAGGATATGTTACTTAGATTCGTAGCATCATCCGAGACCAGACTGGAGAGCCAGACAACTATGTACATCGTCTGGACAAGCAATTAGCGATCCTCATGAAAACATTTTCAACGAGCAACCAAGAGGAAGATAAAAGTTCTACTAATCAAAGGGTGAAGAATCAAGTCTGGGAACACGATGATGACTACTCCACCACCGAATTTGGGGGAGTGATCCTACAAATGAGGAGGATTTAATGGAACTTAAGCCTCCTCAAGTGATTGCGCCTTGTGTAGAAAAGTTATCCGAGGAGTTCCCAAGGAAATAGAGACTGAGCATATTCTCAAAAATATTGATGTGCAGCCATCGATGGTGACATGTTCTATGTCATATATGGATCCATTTTTCCCATCAATGCCAATTTCACCATACTACACCCTACACGAGATGAAGCCAAACCAAGAATCATTCTCTCATGCCTACCAATTCAAGAAAAAATGTTGTTGGAGCGAAGAGCTAACTTAGTAGACATCTTGCCAATCTTGAGGGTATACTGAATCAAGACTCATATGTGATATCAAATGATACTTAATATGGGCGGAAGCCACTCTTTGATGGTTGCTTCTGATGGTCAAGTCGACGACTAGAAATCAGCGCTTCTTGGGATGCAACCCAAGCCAATATCCTTTGTTATTTAGTTTATTTGATTTTTAGTTTTATCATCTCACGAGTCGACTATTTATTTGAATTCTTCTCTTTCAATGTACCCAGATGGGGCGATAAATCCCTACAATATCAGAGCTTTAAAAATACAATATTCATCAGCCCTCTTGCAAGCGTATTGATCAGGGGAGTTTATTGTTTCCCTTTTGATTCCTTTAAGCATTAAGGACAAAATGTTTGATTTAGGTTTGGGGGGTGACTTGCATGTTTTACTTGTTTTATCATGCAGTGTGCTGAATTGACACTTGAATCGTCCGATTATTATGAGCAAAAGAAAATTATGAGTTCAAACTTGAGAAAAGAATGAATTATAATATAAACTCTTCAATGAGGATTTTGATCTCACTATGCATACAGACTTGATTTATAATGATTGTTGGATATGTATGTGAATATCCTTTGTTGAGCTAATATGTCAAGAATGAGAAATATTTTTAGCATTTTGAGTCATGATCTTGTCGATTGCATATTGAATAGTGATAATTGTTGTGAACTCAATGATTTGTCTTGATCATCTTAGAGTTACTCTATAACCTATTTGAGGATATTTTGAGGCGGAATTTTATAGTTACAAACTTGACCTGGAAATTATCTAGGTGATCTTTGGAACGTTTGAGCCTTTCAAAACCTACATTATTTATATCATTCCCTATTGTCCCACTTTGAGCTTATTTGTAAATGCACCCCCTTGGCGAAACGGTTGCCCCATGCGCACCCCCTTGCCTTCGCCCCTGCTCCTTGTTGTTCGGATCTTGACTGGATCCGAGCTTTCCAAGCTCCATACTGTTGGGGGATTCTGCAAGGGTCTTACCGCCTTTTTGATTGATTATATTTGAGTCTTAGGAGTACTTTGGGATTATATTCAACGCCGAGGATATGTGCTGCTGGCCGGGATGAATATTGCATACCAGCGAATCTGGTGGTCGACAATTGTTCGGACTTGGAAAAGGTAATTGAACAAAGTTATTGACAACTGCAAGCGAACGAGTTAACTTCTGAGCATGGCATGATGCCAAGTAAAATATTGATAACCCTTCTGGCCTTTGAGTCAGACCTCAAATAAATGCCGCTCATAGTTCTTTCAAGAAGAGAACATAATCTACCTTAAAAATAAATATGACAGAAATCATACCAGCACTACTAAAGCTTCTTTACAATTTCTTCATTTGCACGTTTGTAGTAAGTCATTCCTCGAATTGAATAAAGTGCACTTCATATTGTTTACTCCTAAATACATCTTCACATGAGTTAGACAATTATTGCAATTTTTTCTGCAACTGCAAGGAAGAGAAGAGGAAAGGGGGAGAGATCATAACTAGAATAATGGAAATCAAACCGAGAAAATTGTTATCACTTAAGAATGCAGTCTAGCAAACAGCAAGAAGATATCCACAAAAACAACAAGGGTGTGGCGCAAAATTGTTGAAACTAAGCATGCCAACTTGGAATTGTCCATCTAACTTCAATGATCCCAGAAGTACATAAAAAGACTCATTCTATGAAACCAAAGTCAGTCAATGATGTAAAAGAGATGAAACACCAGGCAAAGTTTCAAAAATCTTGAGACGACAAAAAGCAGTCCTAACATGACAGCCGACATGGAATATGGATGAAACAGTTTCTTTTTGTTCATAATTCCAGAATTCAAAGTTCAAAAGATACTTAGAACAACTAAGTATGTTGCTCCATATCCATCCATACCTGAGCCTGGATTTGAGTTAATGCCTCTGTGCCTTCTGCTTCTTGGTGTATGCATTGCATAAATCTACATTTGACATTCTTGTTTAAACTCATTATACATACCCTTACGAGCCAAATGAAATTTGCTATCCTTATTCTAAGGGAGTATAATAAATCTCATTCGATGCAAGTGAACTGTGATATCAAGTATCAAGAATGAACTCTACCTTTTGATTTTAATGCTTAATCGATGACGATTAAGTGATAAGTTTGGGTAAGTTGATAAGTGTCATTTTTGCACTTATATTTATGTACTTGTTCATTAGATTTTAATGTGAGTCCTGGACGATATTATGTGTTTTATTGTTCTTTTTTGTATGTTCAAGGAATCAAGGTCGAAGTACGAGGAAATGACAAAAATGAGCTAAAAATGATGAAAAATGACTCGAACGAGCAAATCAATCGAAGAAACGACAAAAGTTTGTGTTTGGAAGAAAAAACACACTACAAGTCGATCAGTGGTCATGTACCGATCGATCGGTACATCACGGTACACGAGCAACAATTTTGAAGAAATGTCGATCTATTGGTAGCTTCGTAGCGATCGATCGGTAAAGGTCGTAAGCTGAAGGATTAAAATCGAAGAAATCCCGATCGATTGGTAGCTTGTGTACTGATCGATCAGTGTGCGAGAAATTCTTAAAAAAATACCTTTCAGAGTTTGAGTTCTACAAGAAATCTACTTATTCATCCTCCTCTATAAATACATGATGGACGAAAATTATGTGATTATTCTACATACGTTTTACCTAGGACAAGCCTCCATCCTTCATCTCACCTTCACCATCATCCATCCTAGGCCTTGGAACAAGCCAACAAGAAGATTTGAGAGGCGACCGAGAAGGAAGAGAGAGAGAGAAAGCTAGGATTTACAAACGGAGTCGACACCGATAGTTTATCTTTGTCTTTAAATTTTAGTTTTCTTTTGTTTTTTCAATTTAAGTATGCACTAAGTTTATTTATCAAGATTAGGAGAACCTTTGTTTTTAACATATGACTTTATTATTAAATCGTGATTGAATTCATATATTTTATGTGCATGGTTTATGTTCATAATGCTTTCAAGGGAGTAGCTACATTTGAATTGATTAATTATTGTAAGATCGAGAGATGATACTATAATACGAACTAATAATTTGTGCCGTGAATTTCATGTTGAGATCAAGAGATGAGATCAAATACACGTGTAGTAGCCATAGATATCTAGAATTGAAAGCTAGTAGTTTTCATGGATCTTAATGCTATATTGAGTTGTTAAATAAGTATGCGAGAGTGACTTAATGTACTTTGATATTATGTTTAATATAGCTCGAGAGAATATATTAGATGAAATCGGAGAACTCGTCACCTTAGAGATATATGGATATTCAATCGAGGGTCATATGAGACTATATTAGTGAACCAACATCTTGATAAATCTTCGAGTGGATTTTTCTCATCATCTTTGGTTTGCTTGGTTGGATCATTAGTAGTAATGTAAGGCCCTCGCTACCTTAACCCGCTATTAGTGCATAATGAAATCTTCTATATGCTTCTAGAGCAATAACACGACATCTATAAAATTTTGACATCAATTCCCTTAATGTTCAATTCCTATACAGTTCAACTTGCATAAATATGCACGCCATAACGCACTAACATGTTCTCAATTCATCATGCAATACACCATAATTAATTACATGCAACCAAAAATGAAAAGAGAATCTAACAACCTTTATACAAACCATATACACATATATGAATGCTCACACACGAGCATTGAATAATTACTGTGTATCTAATGTATAAGGCGTACTATTCAATACCAATATTGGTACCTCAGCCCTGGAAGCATTCTCAATCTACAGCCCGAACTCAACTCAGGAACTGGTGTTGTACATGTTCACATGTCCCAACAGAAACAGCCCCCACACACGGTGAGCATACTAATCCACCATCTCAATAATAACTAGGAATGGCAACGGGGAGGGTATGGGACGGGTTTGGCCAATCCCAGGACCCGCCCCGCTACACACAAAACCCGAACCGCCCCGCCCCGTTTAGACCCGCGAACCCGGTGGATTTACCCGGCCCGCTCCGGTTCCAGATTTTTTTTATTTTTTATTTTTTTAAAAAAAATTTATTTAGAAATCATTTTTGAAACACAAAAGTTGAGTTTTGTTATTAAATTTCATGTTTTCTCTAGTAAATATATATAATAAGCATTGTAAAACTATCTTTAAGCTACTAAATATTTATTAATTTGCTCTTATTTCCTTCAAAATGTCCAACTTCTTTAACATGAACACATGAATTTTGATATAAAATTAAATAATGACATTTTATTGTTCAATCAAAGAAGTAAAATGTATAATCAATATCAATTTTTTATTTTTTTAAAATAAAAATGTATAGCGGGGTGGGTCCGGGGCTGGTTCGGTCAATCCCAGGACCCGCCCCGCCCCGCTTTCAAACTTGATTGAAGTGGGTCCAGACCCACCCCGACGGGGCGGGTTCAATGCGGGTCCGGGTTTGGACCCGTACCATTGCCATCCCTAATAAAAACAATATCACAATTCATAATTTACAGAATATAAAGCTGTAAATTTAAAAGATACTTCCTGTATAGTATCGTCATCATATGGAATCCTCCATGCTGTTCATGTTCTCAGAATAACCAAAACCATCAAATCCCCAAAATCAGTTAATCATTACCTTGATTAACTAAACTGATCTCAAATATCGGTTTCATAATCAATATGTTCAAATCATTACACTAATAATCACAGATATCACATATATCTAAACAATGATTTCCCACAGTTCTATTTCATCACTCGCTCAACAATAGCGACATTCTAACCTCTCGCACGCTCAACTGCAGCGGCTTCATAACCGATGTTCGCTCAACAACGACAACATCCAATCATTGCTCGCTTAATAGCGGCACCACATAATTCACAACGCATCCCAATTCATTGCCACAACAGTATATTATTCATTCAACAATGACAATAATATATAAAGCTATGCTCGTACGCTACACGTACCTTATAGTCCCATAGCCAGAACCAATCCTTGCCTTAGGCCCGAGATCCAGTGAATTATTCGCTATACACAGTTAATATCTCATAATCAAACATAAGCACGCAACTACATGCACAAGCACGTACTTGACCCCCAATTCATCATCCTATCCCGATGATTAATCACAATTATTAAACCATGCATACTACTCAAAATATCCCATTTTCTATGTTCAATGATAAATAATTATTCAATTGAGTAGTCCGACTTTATCAAAGTTCAACTCAAACCATTCCATTTTACAGTGTAATATTCACATTGGAATGTAGACATCGCCATTTAAATCTACCAAATAAACCCTAATTCCAAAATCCCAACTTTTACCAAAAGTTGAAAAACCAAAGAAACAAGGGCCGTGATCGATCGCCATTTCCCACGATCGATAGCGAGATCTTATTGCCCGAAAATTAAACATCTGTGATTGATCGTCGTCCCATACCGATCGATCGCCAACATCAACTGACTCCCCGCGATCGATCACAACTTCTTGCGATCGATCGCCACTCCCTCCGCGATCGATCGCCGAGTATTCGCGATCGATCGCCGCGAATGTTCATCGTCACCAAAATCAGCGTAATGTCGCGATCGATCGCGGCTTATCGATCAGCGCCAAGCCGCGATCGATCGCAACCTGATATTTTTCCAAAACAAATCATACAACATTGGTATTTTTCACCCCAAATTCAGGACCAACACCCCCAACACCTTTACAACCTCAAATACTCCATTTAAACTCAATAAAAACACCCAAAACAACACTTTAAGATTTTTACCAAAAATCTCCAAAACTCAAATCCATTACCATACCCAACCATACTCAACAAAACCACATTCAAAACGAAGATAATGGCGATGGGAAAAACATTACCCAATTATCTTCGAGAAATCTCGCTACGAAGTCGAGCCTTGCTCGATTCTTCCATGGGAGTAGAAAGGGAAGTGAAAGGGGGAAAAGGGAGGGGACGAGAGAGGCGGGAGTGAGGTGAGAGAAATGAGCAGGGAGAAATGATTGAACACCGAGTCCTCTTGATATATATAGTACCAAGGCTCCAAAAACCCGAGTCTCAAATACTAGCACCACAATTCATTAAAAATCATCTGTGTACACTAGTCATGTCCCAATCACTCAATTACATCACCAACCTCAAACCAAAGTTCCCCAGACTCCAGATTTCACTACCAACACAATTACAAGGTTAGCACCTCAATGAGAATAAAATTTCAACATTTGGTTCCAACTACCCCGATATCAGATTAAAATCCTCGGGAGTCTTAACACCGTAATTATCTCATAATTACCACAATTAAAATTCATTATGGGTTATAATCACTCCGGGATTAACATAATTAATTTTCGGATATCACAAGTAGTTTATTTATGATATTTAGTTTATTTGATTAAATCATTTTCATAGGTTAAATATAGTTTAAAACATCTTCTTTGGTACTTACAGTTAGTCACGTGGGTTCGACATTCTTACTTCTCATAATCTATACTAAAATTTGACAACCGTATACTTGCGGTATAAATCGTGCTATTTGAGTCAAAGCGTGCTTCGATAGAATTTATCGTTTAAATAAAACGTGATCAAATGGCTATGTTTATTTGGAGTATTTGGATTGCTCGAAATCATTTGGTATTCCCAGGGTCTTATGGATTCTCATAACGATAACGCGCCCCAAGCAAGTATCTTGTGGGATAATTTACTCAGAGCCAACCTGTTTCATCAGTGCTTCATGATAATATATTGTCGCTACACCCTCATTGCAGACCACCACCTTCTGGCTTTGTAAAACTTAACGTTGATGAATTTTCTCCACTCAACCTGCTGAACACTGGCAGTTCGGGAAGGGATTCTCATCACAAGACTTCACCAGTGGCAGAATGGTATGATTGAACAGATTCAATCAATGTTGTTTAGGCTCTTCATAAGCAATGTCATAGGCACGTTGATGGTCCAATATTATCTTTTGTCAGACACTTTGGTTTCGAATGTTGCAATATTGTAGAACGGCAAACTTGGTTGCTCATAGTCTTGCAAAACATGTAATTACTCATGGGTCATCGACAATTAGTGTCGACTTTTGCGAGTCAGCATGTGCTCGCAGATATTGCGAAATATATGTGAATACAATACTTATTTATTCAAAACAAAAAAAAAACTTGAGAAAAACACCATCCCATATTGAAAAATAAGAAACATAAATATCATATACACTTTTTCTAAGATAAAAAAGATTAATTAATTCAACATTGTTGTGGGCTAATGCCATAACTACGGCTACGTGGGGTGTGAAGGGGTAAGCTTCTCGAATCTCTTGCCTGAAGGCTGCCCTAGGAAACATCTATTGCTCTCCTGCTTAAAGGCCCGCAAACTATTATCGATCGAGTCCCGCTAATTGATCATAACGGTATTGTGGAAATGCTGCATGCAATAGTGCATTCACTAAAAAACACCCTAATTGTAACATCTCCTTAATTCTCCGATATAATTCTCTGAATTTTTGGATTTAGATGAATTTTCATGGTTTCTCGTCGCTTCGAGTTGGTATGAAATTCTAATACGGTAACTTGCTATATAGTATACACTATTATATAATTACATGAAAAGATAATATATGAAATTCAAATATTTGATAAAAGAAAATATGACAATATATGTAATTTTGTAACATTTTTAGGTAGAAAATAATAATAATTGTGATATCATGAGTTTTTTTGTATGAAAATTAAATAGGATCCACTTTATAGATAGATAGAACTTTTATTTTTATTGAGTTAATTTAATTGTTTATATTACATAAGGTATATAATTATCTGGAAATAATATGAATTGTTAACTATTACCCCATATACTGAAACATAGTGTAATGTTTGGCTTCATTTTTTCGAATTCATTATTTTATGTGAAATAAAACAAAATATTAGTACTTCATTTTCATATTTCATTCTCTAAAAGATATTTTTTTTAAAACAATAATAAAAAATTTGAATTACATTTCTAGCACCGCTAATAACTTTTTACAAAGCTGCAAACATTAATCCTACACATAAGATCTATTTTAATATTTTCAAATAATGATAAAGCTGCAAATGCCAATTCCGTTAAGAATTTCATATTGTAAATATATATATACACATATGATTTTTAGATAGACACATTAAAGCACACCCACACGCAATTTTTTTTAAAAAAATAGCTCACTCTCGCTTGCGTCCACACATCCACATCCCTCCACGCACCCATTCGCATTATCTTACTATTTTATAATATTTAAACCCTTTAGAAAAATTACTTTGGTATGACCATTTTTACATTACAAAATTACCCTCTATCTCTTCCTATTTTTTAATAAAAAAAAGGGCAAGAAAGGCAAAATAAATCCTATGCGCTCATCCTACCCATTTCCCCTCCACTGCAGTTTTAACTTCCCTTATTTCTCATCTTCATAAGAGTTTTCCCCTCCATCTTTCACCATCGGTTTTCTTCCTCAACACCACTTCCCCCTTCTCACATCTGTTTGGATCTGGTTTGTTACTTGATGTAAGTTTTTAATGTTGTATTTCCCATTTGTATGTCTATTCTTTATGGGTGCATCATCTTCTGGTTATCTGTACATTTTTCTATTTTATTAAAATTTTCACTTTTCATAGTTTTGTTAAGTTTTGCGCATTGGACGTATTTTCATTATTTCTTTAGTTTTAAATTATATTTCCAATTTTCAATTAACGTGACAATTTTTAAGAACAAATTCCTGTGATGTTGTCGAAGAGTGACAAAATATATGAAGGACTGAAGATTGATCTGGAGATGACCAAACCAATTTGAAAAATAATCTATCGATTGAAGATAAACCCTACTATTTAACCACCCAATTGTGCTTCTAACACAACTGATGTCCATCCTTGAATTTGGATTTTTTAATTGGATTTCGTTTTATGAAAGCGAATTGCTCTATCTCAGTGCTTCAAAGGCAAGTGGATATGATTGAATTTGTAGTGGCCGTGTCGAATGTGCAGCCTCTTTATCTATACTATATCTATTGGCCTATTTCCTGAGAAAAGTAAAAATATCTTGATTAATTAGTTTGCTTGGATGTGTTTCACCCTGTATATATCACAGAGATACTCGGACAACCACGCACTGCACCTTGGAAGAAGATGATGGCTCCATCCGTGTAAGTTCCAAGCCCGAGTTGTATTTCCATTTTTAATATTTTTTGCGCATTTGACTTTTATTTTTAGGTTCAATTTTGAGAAATGGGTTTGAGCTCACTTTGATTATTTTATTTTCTTTAGTGGAAACTTATAGTTGAAGAGTATTATGATTGGTAATCAAAACATCTTCTTAATATCATCATCGGAACATCATTTATGACTAAAATCAATCCAGGCATAAGTTTCTGTCCATTTATTTTCTTTTATTGTATTTTTGTGATTATTTCAATTGTGATTGGTATTATTCTTTTTATTTAACATTTTTTTCATTTTTAAATTTGCGTACTAAGTTCTCGATAATTTGTCAAAATGAAACACATTCATTATTAAATGGTTACTTTAATTTAACCAACTTTGTGTGAAATAATTATGCTTGGAAATGCGCCATTTTTCTTACCATTAATGATGCAATCTTATCATGGAACAAAGATCCTATGACTGACCTAACTTTTAGATTGAAGTGGAAATCATTTAGTGTAGGAGAAAAGCGTATTGATGGAGGCCCTTAACACTATATTTTTGTTGTGGATTTAGCACCATATGTTACAGACTATCTTCTGCAGGAGAATTTCCGAGTTAGTTATCCATCAATCAAAGTGGAAATCATTTGGTATAGGAAAAAAGCGTATTGATCGAGGCCCTTAACAATATATTTTTTGTTGTGGATTTAGCACCATATTTACAAACTATCTTCTGCAAGAGAATTTCCGAGTTAGTTATCCATCAGTTAGAGGAGCCAAGGCCGTGACAGATCCAAACACTGAGCGGTCTAAGGGATATGTGTTTGTTAAGTTTGCTGATGTGATGGAGAGGAATCGAGCGATGGTTAAGATGAATGGTATTACTGCTCATAAGCCATAGAACATGATGTTACTAATACGATGTCTCAATTTGTTATTAAAATCAATACGAAAATGTATGCATGTGTTGATTGTAAATTCAATTATGCCATATTCAAATTTTTTTATTTATAAAATTTCGAGATTCAATTTTAAATTTTTATGTTTTATTGAATGCATTTGGATTTAGACTCGGACTCATTGCTAACTGTTTGACATAATGGGCCACCTACAAAACCATTAAATAGAAGTTACTAGGCAACCACTTTAAAAATTTCTGCATTTCATAAATTGCTTTTATATTCGAGGCCTAAAAAATAATATGACTCATTAGTTGTACATGGATTCAAGTTGCTTGGAACATAAAATAGTTTTAATGTATAACCATGTCTTTCTATTGCACTACATATATATTTATTATTTTGCTATGTAGGGCATAATGATGTCTACCTTTACCTCGCATTTCAACCCGAACAGCAATTACAGACGTCAAAGGCGTACGACACGTGAACGCGAAAGAAGGAATTCAATGAGTCAGGAACAACGGCAAGCTTATCTCAGTCGCCGTCGATCAAACTACGAAAGAAGAAGGATGTATTTGTTATCAGAAAAAACTCAACATTCTACTGATTTTACTTCCTCGAACGCCACTTCGAACATACATGGTATCAATGGGCGTTTTACAAATATTCAAGACATAGCTGGCTATTACGATCCCTTACAATATCCTCTTCTTCTACCATATGGTACATATGGCTGGGATATTAATAGTCGAAATTTTGATGGAACTCGACTTACATGCTTAGAGTATTATGCCTTTGCCATACAGGTTAGCAACAATGAAATTAAAACATTACATTAAAACAAATCATATTTCAAATATATTACTAACTTCGTGGTTTCAATATATTGTTATATTAGGTAAGAATAAATTCTTCATTGCTATTGCTTCGTGGGGGTCACTTATTACAACAATATGTTGTCGACAACTATGTCAAGATTGAAACACATAGACTACGATGGATACACACAAACCAACATAACATTCGATCAGAACATTATCAAGGGCTACAAGATTGTCTAGATGGAGGTGAAAATAATGCAGGTTTGCTGAACTAACTATCAATATATTATGTTTGTTTATATAATTACTTTTATATTATTATTTGCTTATAACAATCATATAATGCAGGAAATATTGGTCATAGATTTATACTTCCATCATCTTTCATCGGTAGTCCGCGTGATATGTACCAAAGATATCAAGACGCGATGACTCTGGTCCAAACATATGAAAAACCTGACTTAATGTTGACAATGACATGCAATCCACATTGGAATGAGATAAAGGAGCAATTACTACCTGGTCAACTACCTCAAGATCGTCCAGATTTAATAACAAGGGTATTTAGAGCAAAATTTGAAGAATTTAAAAAAGATATTGTGGAGAGAGGTGTTTTAGGAAATGTTCTTTCATATTCATATGGCATCGAGTTCCAAAAGAGGGGATTACCTCATGTTCACATGTTGGTAATACTTGAAAACATTGATAAGCTACGTACTCCGGATGATTTTGATGCAGTCGTGTGTGCTGAAATTCCATCAACGGCAGAGGAATCCGAACTTTACGAATCAGTTACGCACCACATGATACATGGACCATGTGGATTATTCAATCCTAATAGTCCATGTATGTCAGATGGTATATGTAAAAAGAAATTCCCAAAATCATTTGCACCGTACACTACTCAAGGAAATGATTCATACCCTATTTATCGGAGGCGTGAAGGTGCTCCAGTGCAAATAACCACTAACAATCAAGTAATGGTTCCCGTACAATCCATGGCTTTTGCTGAAGTATGATTGTCATATAAATGTTGAAGTATGTGGGGGGATAAAATTTGTCAAATATATAAACAAGTATATTCACAAAGGACCTGATAGAGTGGCATTAGAATTACGTAATGGACATAACTCTGATGAAATACAACAATACGTAGATGGGAGGTGGATTTGTGCACCCGAGGCACTATGGAGAATTTATTCATTTGACCTTAGTAGGATGTATCCTTCGGTATTCAGATTACAAGTACATCTACCAAATCAACAGCCAATTACATTCAACTCATTTCAACATGTAAGTGAAATACTTGCAAATGATGACAACTCAAAGACCATGCTTACAGAATTTTTCAACATGAATTGTGATCCCGCCTTGACAGGAAAGTATTTGTATCGTGAATTCCCACAACACTACCGATGGGTAAAAAATCAAAAGAAATGGGCTCCACGTACAAGAATGAATAAAGTTGTCGGGAGGGTGTATGTTGTGTCACCATCAGAAGGTGAAATATTCTATTTACGTGTCCTTTTAAACCATATCAAAGGGCCTAGGTCTTTCGAAGAGTTGAAGACCATGAATGACATCATGTGTCTAACATTTAAAGAGGCTGCTGAAATTCGAGGAATACTTCAACATGATGATTATGTTCGTCAATGTCTTCAAGAAGCATGTTCCGTAAAAATGTCGTCCTCATTGCGAAGATTATTTGTCTCGATATTGGTATTTTGTCAACCAACACAAGTTCGAGAACTTTGGGATGAATTTTACCCATACATGTCCGAGGATTATGGCCGGTCAAATTCATCGAACAATTATTTCATCATAAATAAATTGTTGCTTGAATTACGAAGATTATTACATCAATATAAAAGGAAACTCGGAGAGTTTGACTTGCCAGCAATAAGTGTAGAGTTTTTGGACGACATGCCACTCCCTAGGATAATTGAGGACGAGCTTTGTATTCCAATTCCAGAGGAAGATTTGAGATCTGTTCAATTTTTGAATTCTCAACAGAAGATGGCTTTTGATTCTATCATTCAGAATATTATGTGCAATTGTTCGAAACTATTTTTCATCGATGGTCCAGGAGGAACTGGAAAAACTTTCTTATATCGCTCAATATTAGCCCATCTAAGAAAGGATGGTAAAATTGTAATTGCGGTAGCAACTTCTGGAATAGCCGCAACATTGTTACCAGGTGGAAGAACGGCACATTCACGTCTCAAAATTCCTCTTAGGCCAACAACAGAAACGCTTTGCAAAATCGAAAAACAGAAAGATCTTGCCGAGTTAATAAGACGCGCATCAGCTATAGTGTGGGATGAAGCTCCCATGGCTAATCGTTATGCTTTCGAATCTGTCAGCAAATCATTTCAAGATGTTATGGAAAACACTTTGCCATTTGGAGGAAAAACTATGATTTTTGGTGGAGATTTTCGCCAAGTTCTACCGGTTGTTAAACGAGGATCGATAAATGAGCAAATTGCTGCAAGCATTTCGAGATCGACATTTTGGAATTCTGTAAATATCATCCACCTTCAACAAAATATGAGATCTGCACAAGATATTGAGTTCTCGCAATTACTTCTGCGCATAGGTGACGGCCTGCAACCTACACTAAAAGTTGATTTTATAAAACTACCAGAATCAATTATCATAACTTGGGAAGGTGAACAATCAATTTACCAGTTGATTGATTCAATTTTTCCAAGTATGACAGAACATGTGAATGATGCAAATTATATGGTTACAGAGCCATTATTACCCCCAAAAATGTCGATGTTGACAAAATCAATGATATCCTCATTTCATTATTTCCTGGTGAGGAATAAGAGTACACATCTTGGGATTCTGTAGAAGAAGACCAAAACAATCTGTTCCAAGAAGAGTTTTTAAACTCTCTCAACCCAAGCGGTTTGCCACCACATAGAATTTTATTGAAAAATGGTTGCCCTATTATGCTATTGAGAAATGTTGCACCCGAACTTGGTCTATGTAATGGAACAAGGTTAATATGTTGCAATCTAGGAAGAAATTTCATAGATGCATAGATCATAACAGGACCTCACAAGGGTATAAGATATTTCCTGCATCGAATGCCTTTGAAAAGTGAAGATGATTCTGGATTGCCATTTGAGTTGACACGCAAACAATTCCCAATAAGATTGAGTTTTGCTCTCACAATAAACAAAGTACAGGGGCAAACAATTCCAAATGTCGGCATCTTTCTACGCAATCATGTTTTCAGCCATGGCCAGCTATATGTGGCACTTTCAAGAGGAGTTTCACAACATTGCACAAAAATCTTTGTAAAGGATGGCAAATTAGAGCGACGCTCTGGTGTGTATACTAAAAATGTTGTTTACAAAGAAGTGCTATTACCAAATAATGCATCATAAAAATGTGAGACATCATGATTTTCTTCTTCATAATAAAATATAATATTTTTTTATCACTATTTTTGACGCTCATAGAATTTATATTCATATGCAGGTCACCAAGATCAACAAAGTGGATTTCATTTGAGTGCCATGCGACGAACAGTATGTTTTGTTCACAAAATCTATTATTTCATATTGCAAAAGTGATTCGTTTATTAATTTTAAAATTATTTTTATTTAATGTTGCATATGAAATTTGAATCCTACAAGGATGCAAATAATTTGTCTCGGGTGGAAACTTACTGTCCGAATAAATGCTTATTACTTTGGTAGATGGATTATAAAATTTGTACAAAAAAAAAATTATACGCATATGTAAGCAAGTTCATATCAAGCTACGTCTTTTATAATTTCATTGAAAAAATGGTAATCCAAATGATTTATTTTGTAGCACAAAAAGAATTGGTTGGATTGAAGGGTGGGATCGAATAGAGGTATGATAACAAATAATTATTGTCATCTTACTATTTTCACCATGTAAACATCTATTATAATTTTATTATTTACCTTTTTTTGTCAATGGTGTAGAAGGGCATATCAACAATAAAACATATGGACGAAAATACATTATTTATGTATGAATATTACTAAATTGTATGATAACGAAAAGCAATAATGATAAAATATTATATCGTATTGTATTATGTATTTCATATTGATTAACTAATTTTTTTTATGTTTATACAAAAAAATAAGACCTGTCAACGAAGTTGTTATAAAAATGGTATTAAATAACATATATTTTTACTGATTTCGTTTATATCTAATGTGATAAAACTAATATTCAATCTCACAACCCGAATTTTATGGTGGCTCGATGTTTGGATTGAAAGTCTTCTTCTTTACTTTGTGTACTATTTCCCTCTTACAATTGTTTATGCTGGTACATTTGTTTGACTTTGATTTTCTGAGATTGATTTTTATTCAGGAAAATAGTCTCTACTCTTCTTTAGTTTAAGGTTGATTAACTTGGTTCTTATTATAGGCGTGAATACATTGTTCTTTAAAAACATATCATTATACTGATGAGTTACTTTAACTATTGAGAATATCATTTGGGTCAGCTAAAAGCTAAGATAACGAAGGCTGGAAGCTGAGGACATCACTACTTGATTTATGCATCAATTTTCTTATTTTTAAATAAAATTCCTATTTAAGTTATCGATGAGTAGTTGGATCAATTTTTGCAACAAATGTTCTCATGACTGTTCCATTATGGATCAGGGTTCAAGTGGAGCCGGGGAGGGTTTTAAAGTTACAAAATTCGACCATGTATGTGTTCAACTTATAGGTTTTAACAGGTCTCCTTCTCAGTACTTGAAGGAATGTATGTGACTATGTGTTGGACAATGTGAAAGTGAAAGACAAGATTGGTGGATCTTCTGACTTTAAAATTCGATGCTATTTTTCTTCACAGTTGGTTCTTTTGGAATTACTTTTTAATTGATTATTAGTTAAGTGTTTTTAATGGTTCTTTTTCTCATTCTACAGTATTATTACTTTGTCCACTAACTACCATTTCACTTCTGTTCCTTAGAATGCGTTGTTCGTTTGATATGATAATTATAGAATCTCCTCGAAGACTATTAATGTTAGTAATGGGAAATGTAGCTTGCCAATTTGAATTACAATCTTAACTTTGAAACCTGAAGCTATATTATTAGTTTTTATATTCTCCTTTCGGATATGTGTCTTACAAGACTTTACTTTCAGTGTAGGAAAGTCGACATTCTTGACAATGTTGACGGGAACACATTCAGAAGCGGCATCATATGAGTTCACCATGCTCACATGTATACTTGGGATCATTCACTACAATTATACTAAAATACAGCTCTTTCATCTTCTGGAATTATAGTTGTGAGTATGTCTGTGTGCACACGTTTCTTCATAAACCAAGGTCAACATTCATATTCTAAATATGCCTTTTTTTGCATGGGATTATACCTTAAAATCGTCTATATAACCAGTAAAATTAGCTGATGACTGATAAAAGATAAAAATCCACTACTTATAATATTTCAGAAGATTGTGATAACTTTTTATCTTTACAAAATCCATCTTGATCACTAAAAAACACTTGGTATAAGATGGCATACAAATCAAGACTTCCACATGGAATGTTCTTTGTCTCACTGGCTATTTGAATAATGTCATTGCTTTCTGCCTAATGTTTCCCATTGTGTCATTTTTTCTTATCCTTCGAGTTCTTAAATATTTAATGAACTTAAAACATTCATTTCTGAGGTTCGGACTTCTCAAGGGCCTGATGGATCTGGGACTGGTGGATTGGTATCAAGTGCTGCTGCTGCTGCTGCTGCCTACTATCATTATAATAACATACAGAATGCGAAATAAATTATTGGACCAGATGACATGCATCCTCATTCCTTTGATTACTTGGCTTCAAGAGTTCTTTTGGTATCAAGAGATCGTCCCGCCAAATGGAGATACTTATATAAGGATTGTCCAATAACTTATTGTCTGTCCTGTTGCATTTTAGCATTTACATGTCTTGAATTCGATGTCATGAAATATTGTATGAGTGTCTTTTTCCAGAAGCAAACTATGATTATGGCTACTACATTATAGGTGTCCATGTTTAGACAAATTAAATTGAATCAAAGTCGAATATTATTCTCACTTTATGTAATTTTATTGAGTGTATTCAAAGTTCGGCTTTAAGCTCGGAATATGAATTGCAACATTCCAATTTAGAGATTGGTTTGCAAATCAACTCAAACTCATTTACACCTACACTAAACTTTAAGTTGTGTCACAATGTTGTTTTAATTATATTGAAATTATCTGTACCAACATAATATTCATCGATGTTGTAAATTGAGGATATATGAATATCATACATAATATTTATGTATTACGTTACACACGCAACGCGTGTGCGTCGGGCGCTAGTATGCCATAAACTTTGCGCGTAAGCATCCCTGGCAAAGAGTTGGGTAGCCTCATAGGCCATAGGTTTACCTAATAGGACACTATTTCGTATAATAGCATAGAAGAATTCGTGGGTTTGAATGTTTGACTAATAGCACCACCAAGAAGTGTGGTTAATTGAACTGGTGGGCATGGGCGAACGCACGTGTACATGAGGGGAGGCAGCCAAAAACAGTTTGTTAATATATATGTGGTACCAACAGTTTATTAAACCTGGTTGCATTGCCTACTGGTAAAGGCTTTGGATTTTGAATTCTGCAATCCAGTTTCGAATCTTGTTGGAAGCAGGCATGTGTGTATTTATTTATTATTTATTATTATATTATATATATATTTTGTTGGGTTTTTTAACTAAATATTCGAAAAAATTAAATTATTTAACAAAATAATCGTTTTTTTTTTCTATTATTAAAGTAACCTAAGTCGCCATGTGAGATGGCGACTTCATTTGAAGTCGCCATCTCACATGGCGACTTCTACAAAAAATATTAAAAAAACTATTATTTTTCGATGTCGCCATGTCAGATGGCGACTTCATTTGAAGTCGCCATCTGACATGGCGACTTCAACAAAAATTATTAAAAAAAAGTATTATTTTTCCGATGACGCCATGTCAGATGGCGACTTCAATTGAAGTCGCCATCTGACATGGCGACATCCATAAAAATCTTAAAAAAAATATTATTTTCGGAAGTCGCCATCTGACATGGCGACATCTTTTAATTTTTTAAAAGATGTCGCCATGTTAGATGACGACATTATATTAAAAAATAATTGTTTTGCCGATGTCGGTATATAAAGACAGAATTTTTTTTTGTTTTTAAATATTGTCGCCATCTGAGATGGCGACAAAAAAAAAATATATTTTTTTATTTAATGTCGTCATTTTAGATGGCGACAATAATCAAAAACTTTGTCTATAAAACTGAAATGTTACTCCTTTTGAAATATAACAAATTCTCTTCGGCTTTCGAACAAATTCTCTTCAGAATTCGTGAAAATTCAAATTCTCTTCAGAATCCGTGAATATTTTCTCTGCAGGTATGTTGTTATACAAATAATTAAATTTCATAATATTATATATACTGTACTAATTTATTAAATTTGTGTTTATTTTAAGGTATGTCAATTAAAGTTTTGTTGTATTGGGGAGGCAATATATTACAAGATTCAGAATCTGTTAGATATGATCGTGGTCCGTCGAAAGGCATGACAATATCTCGCACTATTAATTATTTGCAGTTAGTGAACGACGTATATGATATTACTGGCATCGACCGTAACCAGTTCATTCTGAAAATATATTGTAAATATATATTTAGTGATTTTTCTGGGATAAAACAAACAATTTTTCCCGTTGACAGTGATTACAATTTAGCATGGGTATTGGATTCTGAACAAAATTATAGTTGTTTGGAGATGTATATACAAACAGAACGGAGAGATTATGATTTTATTACAGAAATGCCAACAAGTGGTAGTGGTCCATTTGTAGTAGATACAGAAAGACCAACTACCTCTAGGATTCAAGATGATGCTCCTATAGTTGCTGACAATATTGTTCCCGAGCCATTAGCAGACAGTTTTGTGGATTTTGGAGATGATTTTCAGACTGAACCGGAGGGAATTCCATCTGAGGATGAGTTTGATGACGATGAGGTTGATATTGAAGAAGTGCCAGATAATGTACCAGACACAACCACAACAAATACTCATGCCCTTTATCCAACAATTCCATTCTTCTCAATGACACATCCCGAAGTATTTGGAGACTCATTAGACATTCCAACAGGTAGATGGGGGAGTTACTACGACTACTCGAAAAGGGGATATCCATCTAGATATGGTTTTCAAAAATAAAGCTCATTTGCAGGCAGCTGTAAAGGATTACTCTGTACGTGTTGCGAAACGGGAGTACCGCGTTGTCAAGAGTACAAAAACATTGTGGAAAGTGGTGTGCAAACACAGTACATAAGATATGTTTTGTAGATGGTACCTGCGGGCCTCGTTGAAGAAAAAAGTTGGTTTATTCAAAATAAACAAGTATGGAGGTTCTCACACTTGCCTTTTGAGTGAGCTGTCGGTCGATCATGCAAATTTGGACAAAAACATGATTGCTAGCTTGTTAGTGGGAATTGTTCGGCGTGATCCAGCTTACGAAATAAAGTATGTAATTCAAACAGTGAAAGGAGGATTTGTCTGTCTTCTAACTCTTCGTTGTTGAACGACTTCTTCGCCCCTTTCCCTTGCCACATGTGTGTTGGCAGGCTCCTGTATTGGCGTCAACTGAGGGAATAGAACGGGCGAGACATCGAAAGGTGAAGTCCTAGCTGCATATGTCGCAAACCCAAGACTGACATCTGTACCCATGCTGCTGAACTGGGGTTGAGTGGACATGGGGGAATATGGCGTGAATGGAGATAAATCATATGATTGTACAGGAGCAGGAATATAATAGTCCGTACTCATATCTGGCTCTGTCCACGTGGATGGACCTGCAATATCTGTCTGCATATGTGCAGATGGACCTGCAATATCTGTCCACGTAGATGGACCTGCAATATCTGTCCACGTAGATGGACCTGCAATATCTGTCTGCATATGTGTAGATGGAGTGCCTGCATGGAACTGTCGTGTATCAACAGGCTGGACTTCATTGTATGGCGGGAAGTTTCTGTCTCGTCGGTCACGAGCCACTCGCACCACATTGTCGAACATAGTCCTGTGTTGCCTCATCGACTCTGTCGTAATAGGCACTCCATCAGCCAGATGTCGGTCATAGCTTGTAGATAACTGTTCCATCTGCTCAATCTGCAAAGTACAAATGTCCATATAAAATTTATACATCGAAACACAAATATAAAATTAAAATTTCACGTAATTAACGTACCACATGCTGCCATGCCGGGCCATCACCATGTTGATATCCTGTCTGTACAAAGTATTCTTGACGCCCAATGTATCTACGTGTCACTTGTTCATACCACTCACTGTATCCGCCAACAACGTAGTAACCACCGTCAGTAAATCGTGGTCTGTCGACACGTAGATCATTTGCCCTCTCCCAGCAAAGTATGTGAGCTATATGCCTAGTGCTCCAGTTTTTGTTGACATTTCCCCTTCTACCAACATTATGCAATGCCTCATCCCCCGATGGTGGATCTTCTGGGATATCTTGTAGCATCCCAAATTGTCGCAGTACTCGATCAGACCGTTGCATTTCAACTATGTCGAAGAAAATCAACGGTCCCTTATATGTCCCCAACTCAGTGATTCCTTCAGTGTACTCATCAGGGTACGGCTGCCAATTAAACTGCAAAACAACATTGCTTTTACATCCTATGAAAAGAGTATATTTTTGTACAAATTAATTTAACAGCATGCTTACTTGAGTTACTGGCTGGTCATCGAGGATGTCCCTTATGATGCGTATGGAATGACTCCCAGTTTCTGTAAAGATTAAATGACACGACCACCTGTATATATTCAAATAAATTATTAAATGCATTCACACATAAGATCAATTATAAAACAATGCATATTTGTACTACCTTACATCATATGGAGCAGAAGGTAACACATTGTTTGGGCCGACAATTATTGATCCAATATCAGATCTATCGCTACCCAATTGCGGAGTCAAACTTGGGATTCGTGACCATGCCCAAATCTCATTTATTGTAGTGACATCAATAACACAAGTTAGATTGACCAGAAACATATTTTAAATATTAAAAAAACAAACATATTATTTACCTGTAAGAGTTGCACTGCACCACCTATAACTTTTTTCCCTTTCTCTGATGACGTGCACAACTCACGATATAAGTATGCCAATACAGCACTGCCCCAACTATATGTACTGGCAGAGTCGATATCCTCCAACTTTTGTAAATATAATAATCTAACAAAATTGCCTGAGGAATCAGGACACATAATCCCCCCTAACATCAATAACGCACAACCCCTTGTGAACTTAACAACATCATCTGCTGTACTATTTTCATCCAATGGATTGAGCAGCAAATGATTATGCAAAGCAACTAATTTCAAACGTGCGCCCTTAAGGTCTGTGATGGCTGGTAAGAAACCTAAATATGTATGGCAATATTCTTGCCAATCGGGTAGAGCCCTATCAATATCAATCCCCGACACTACGATGCCATCTACTGGCAACGCCCATATTACTGCAATGTCTTGCAGTGTGATGGACGCTTCTCCTGATCTAAAATGAAACGTGTGTGTTTCACGGCGCCATCTCTCAACTAAAGCCGTGATCAGGTGCATGTCAAGTTCAATCTTACCACACCTATAGATACCATAAAATCCAATAACGTGCAATAAATTAACAACACGTGTAAGACCCCGATGCTAATTAATCCGGATTAATGATGTTTAAGCAAACCCGGATAATTAAAAGTACAGACTTTGAATTAAAGTGTTCCGGACAACAATGCCTTGTAGTCTTTTTGGATAAAATACATCAAAATATACAATAATTATACATGCATAAAATAATTAAAAAACAAATACAAAAAGGCCATGGAATCATCGGCCACCTCATTGTTGCAAGACATGCACTCCACTTTTCATTTTTTCAAGACCCATCTTCATCATTCTTCAACCCAAAATCCACTCTTATCCTCCCTTGTAAATTCGAAATTCTCCTTCCATTTTTTCTTGAAAAATTGTCTAAATCCACATGCAATGGTGGATTTGGAAGCTTCAAGGTTAGGAAAGAAGAACCCACCAAGAAAAGTCAAGTTTGAAACAACATTGAAGAAATAATTCGAGTAGCAGCAGATTGGGGAAGGATTTTCGATCTTGGCTTGGTTTTGTGGATGATCAAGCTTCAAATATTGAAGATAAATGAAGGTATATCATCATCCTTGAGTTTTATCAACATGCATGTAGGATTGAGGGTCGAACCATGGTGTTCATTCATGAAGAAGTTGCTGTCAATTGTAGTCTGCTAAAACCAGTGCATAAACCGTCTGATATTTCGCGTTTTTAGCATAGTTACGTTTCGAATTGGAAACTATAGCTCTTATAACAAGTTGTAGTATTATGTGTTAGCTTTAACTGTCCACCGAAATCAGCTAATTTGGATTTAAGATGGAAAAGTTATGGTCGTTCTACCAACATGTGTCAAATCTGGAAATTCACTGCATGCGAGTTTCATGCATTTTGTTATTCGTATTTTTGGGAATAAATGGCTACGAATATGAATTTTTAGGCTCTAATAAGTATTGTAGTATTCGAGGTTATCTTGCATTTGAAATTGGCCTCACTCAATTTGGAGCTCATATGAAAGAATTATGATAATTTTACCAGCAACTATACAATCTGGAAGCAGGGGATATACGAGTTTTTAGGCTGTACGTTTTTCACATAATGTACATGAAGATGAATTGTTTAGCTTAAAGCTCATAAGAGATGTTTTGTTTTATGTTGGGTTATATTGCATTAGAAACTGGCCTTACATGTTTTGGAGTTTCCATGTGTAAGATATGCAATTTTCCCTAGAACCGCTCACTCTGTCAAAACAGAATATGAGTATTTTTAAATCTGGCATACTTTGCTTTGCATGTGCCTCTAGATGACCGAACTAGCTTCTGGACTTCAAATATGAACTGTAGTACTTTGAGTTTTCGTGATTTCCCCACTAGCCTCAAGTCATTTGGACATCATATGAATTTAATATGAATTTTATACAAAATTGGGTCAAGCTGAAATTTGGTAAATTGTCCTGTTTTTCTAGCAGATTGTCCTTGGCCATTTTACCTAGGCTAAATGAACGAATTTGAAGATGAGTTGAACTGATGAAATGTTCATGTTTGAGTTAGCTTTGAAAATAAATTGGACCCATATGAGTTTATTAGGTATCGGACAAGTTATGAGCCGATCTCTACAGTTGCGCAGACTGAAATTTAGAGAATTGGTTTTGGGTCTAAGTTTGAGTTTTATTTTGATAAGTTTAAGACTAGTATGTGACATTATGTTGTATTTGGAACTGTTATGACCAGGTTAATAGATTCCGGTGTTGACTCGAGAAGTCTCGGTAGATTAGCTTGGGTCGAGGTACGTTGAAATGAGTTTTATCATGACGTCTGGCAAAGGCGTGTAATGATACTACTGTATGACCTTGTCATTATTTGATTTATATGACTTATTTGTCACTATATGATTCTTATGTGACTATATGACATGATGAATATCTTGGATTACATGATATGTGAAATTACATGATTTGTATATACTTTCACATGAGATTGCATGATATATTGAGTTGCATATGTCATTTGATGCATAAATGATTCATGGGCATATCATATTGATCTATCATTCCTTTGATATCCATGATTTGACTGAGTTGACTTACTCTGAGTGTCGGGTACGACGAGCATGGCGATGACAGGCAGTATAGGTAGTAACTGTAGTCACGTGCAGGTGCGACTCGACCTAGACACGAGGGCTGGATGCAGTAACGTACATAGGATGAGTTTTCCTAGCGCAATGTACGTATACTGTCACCCTCTGCTCGAGCTTTGATGATTTGATGATACCTTCCTTTGGACTCCGATTTGGTATCTTGAGATTCGATTCTTTGTACCCATTCATACATCGCATTCATACATGGTATGCATTGCATGATACTTTGTCATTCTTGACGTGATTCTATTTATTTCTCGTACTGGGTTCTGACCCCCTTCGCGGGGGGCTGTCATGTCTTTGTTGTATGGGCATGGCAGGTGGTACAGGTAGACGTACTGCGGATGCTCGAGGTTAAGCATCGATGAATACCGGAGCTCCTTGAGAGCGAGCTCAGGTTATGCTTTATGTTTTGAGTCCCAGTAGTTGTTAGAGTATTTTGACTTCTGTTTTAAATTTACCGGGGTATGCCCCGAGTATCTGTATTTTAATTATGCTACTAACGGTTGATGTTATACTTGGTAATTATGTGATGATCAACATGTTAAATTTGAAACTGGAATTATATATTTTCAGTATCAGTATATATGTATCACCTAAAAGCGAAAAATTTTTAGGGCCGTTTGACAAGACATTTGAAATAAATCTTCCGCTGTTTACGCAAATTAATCATTATATGTTAATTAAACACCACATTAGGATCGGGCCCTCACAACACGTATATCTAATGGACACATATCCCAAAAATAGCTATCTGGGTTTCTCACACGAAGTATACTATCCATATCACCTGCCCATACATCCTCAGATCGATGTGTAGACTGCAACGACAAAAGATGTGTGTCAACCGGGCCTGGTTGTCTCATTTGATCCATCCTGAAATATAATACAAAAATTAACAACATTAAACTCAACATTACAAAAACAACCCGTCCGTCGCCCACCGCCGCCGCCCACCACCTGCCACCGCCGCCGCCGGCCGACGCCGCCGCCGGCCACCACCGCCGGCCGCCGCCTCCATCTTCGTCAACTTAAATTTTAATATTTCACATCACAAAAATATACTCCAACAAGTAATATACTCCCACTACATATATTAAAATCATAATTTATCTACGATACACAAATAACAAAATTAAAAAGCTTACCTTAAATATTTTGGAAATAGCTTGATTTTTGCAGAAATGTTAGGAAGAAAATTTGAGAACGAACGGACGAAAGAATTTGCGGCGGAGAATTTTGCTGAAGAACGAAGAAGAAACAAAGAAGAAGAAAATGAGAATGGTGCGGCGGCGTGTTGTTTTTAGGTTAAAATTCATTGGTGTCGCCATCTGAGATGGCGACACCAATAAATATTATTGATGTCGCCAACTGAGTTGGCGACATCAATATAATTTATATGGATGTGGCCATCTGGTGTTGCCATCTCAGATGGCGACATCCATATAAATTAAATAGATGTCGCCAACTGAGATGGCGACATCAATAAATTATATTGATGTCGCCAACTCAGATGGCGATATCATAAAAAAAAAATTTTTTGTTAAAGTCGCCATGTCAGATGGCGACTTCAATTGAAGTCGCCATCTAACATGGCGGCTTAGGTTAGTTTGATAATAAAAAAAAAAAATCGGTTAAATTGTTAAATTATTTTCGAAAATCGAATATTTAGTTAAAAAACCCATATTTTGTTAGTAGCAGTTTAAAAAAATCCAATTCGGATCTTGTTGAAAGCAGGCATGTGTGTATTTATTCTTATATGTATTTTGTTAGTAGCAATTTAAAGACATTGGACTATGAATTTTATTGTTGCTAAAATAGATGATTTCTCGATATGAAATAATGCAGATTTATTATTCCGCTATTTTAAATCCGAAATAACACTTAGCAGTGTAATAAGTTATAATTCACCAAATGGACAAATATAAAATAACAATAAACTACCAGAAACCTATCACCATAAAGTACTCTCGTCAAATCTGTACTCTTATAGCTTTCTCCTAGAAAAGAATGAGTTTCTTAAATATGTAAAGAACATGCTCTCATTTTTCTTGAAATTGAGCAAGTCTCTTCCTTGAATATCAATCAACCGAGCATTATAATAATTGTATTATTAAAATTAAATTCGATAAGTATATTATTTCTTGAAATCAAGCAACTCCATTTCTTGAAATAATCACATTATAATTATTACCTAATGTTTTTTTTACAAACAATCTTTAAAGTCGGTGTTTATCACGAACTTTTAATTAATTTTTATGTAATTAACTTTGCTCACCTCAATCAAATACCTAGATTCGCCCTGTGGATGCATTTGTGGGCAATCAGAGATATGTTGGATAGCAACATATATTGTACATTCAAGGGTGACATAGGTGGATGGATCAGATTTCATCATTAGATTGCTATTGAACAAATCAAACTCATCCACATTACCCAAGCGTGTGAGTGACGTGTGGCTTTTTTTTCCCCGAATCCTACACTGTGAGGAGGGGGAGGGAGGTCTCAAACTCGAGACTTCATGACTCGCTTATGAGAACGCAAGGGCCTTCAACGAGTGACATGTGGCTTTGATGCTATTAACAAATATTGCTCATAATCCCCAAATAGCCCACCCTTAGTTTAGCTCAATAATTTACTTGGCTTAGTCATACTTAATTGCTTTATGAAATCATATTCTAACTTTTATAAGATGAGAAAATTGAAAATAATAATTAAAATTTAAACAAGTAAACAAAGATGCGAAATTCAACTTTACCTCCAAAAACGTGTCACACAAGTGAGGCTAAGGGTCACCTGATTTTACACACTAAAATCTTGGAGTTTGTCATTAGGGATATAGAAATCAAACTTGACATCAACAGAAGAACTTTCTCCAGTCTCTTTGTACTCGATATTTGTTATCATCCCAGATTCATCATCCATTTGATACTCCGATCTCACCCTTCTAACAGGCACAGTGACTGAATAAATGGTGCCATGATCTGGATCTGTTGACACACTGAGCTGAACTTTGTCCTGTGATTCTATCTCGACAAAATCAGATAGCGCACTTACAACATTGCTCACAATCTTCTGTTTTGCCACTTCACTGACGTCACATCTATCGGAGAAAAGAATCATCTTGAGACGTTGCTTAGCAATTTTGGCATTTGAATTCTTTCTTGATGTAGGTGATGGAAAAATTATCTTCCAGGCCAAGTTTATACGCTCGAAGAAGTTGAGATTAATAGCACCGAGGAGGAAGCTCTCCAATTCCTCGCTGATAGGATTTTTGGAAATCTTGTATTCTGGGAAAATTCCAAGCGGATGTTTAGAATGACAACAAGGGCCGCGGGCATCAAGTGCTGAGCGAGAAACATTGGATGTGGCATTTAAGAACACACTGCAATCCACCTACAATATCGCACGTAAGTACCTTTGCGACAAATATGCTCAATATACAGATACAGATAATAATGCAACACTATCAAAACCAAACATATACACTCCATGAAACAAGGTATAAACGTTGCTTAGATAGAAAATCACGGAATATAGTAAGCATAAAGCACCAGCTAATAGCCTAATAGATTTGAATATTTGATCAGAAGCCATGGTCTTTCATTCAGTTAAGCCATGGTCTTTCATTCAGTTAAGTTAACTATCTCGAACCTGAAATATGGTGAGTCTGCTTTCAACATGAAATGGGTAGAAATCTTTCATAATGATACAAGTATGAAGCATCAAACCTAACTTCAGTGCAAAACATTCAGTCACGCAATGACAATCCCATTTTCACACGGCAACTTATTGTGCAAATTTTTGCTTATACAAATGGTATATTTTATGTTTTGACTCATATCTATCTCTATCTATATCTATATCTATACTCCTATAAAAGTGTGGATCAAAGGGCAAAGTTTTTCATTGTGATTTAACAACTTTGCCCTTTTTTTCTATAAAGTTTTTCATTGTGATTTAACAACTTTGCCCTTTTTTCCTATACTTTCTTACACAAATAAAAAATTCATAGGGATATTGTCACGCCCCGAGACCGGGGTCAATAACACCGGCATTGATTTCCATTACAACTAGGAAACCAATAAGCCTCGTAATATCATAACAACTGAACACCAGTCTAGAAAATTTGAATGCTGAGTTGCATACAATCTAGAGAATTTGAGAATTTTATTTGTTAGCACTGATAGTTGCTGACCGGATGATGATGTGGAATAAGTGATGAGAACATCTTTGACTTGAGATTGTATATGATGTTTTGATTTCATGATGGTCAGTTAGTGTTCGGACAGGTAGCAGCGATACAGACTTTAAGAGCTATCTATCGAACATGTAGACACTATAAACTGTTAATTGCACTATAACTTAGTGATAATGTGTCCATTATTGGAAATTGTGTTTATCACTTTGGGACTTATCATTGTGATTAGTGGGATGACAGTAGAAAAAATTAAAACGCTTTGTGTCGATTGACATCGGGAATTTAAGTCTGAAAGACCAAGGTTATACGTATGAGTTTACGTCAAAACCTGTGTACGACGATATGATAATTTAGAACTTGAGGATATTGAAATTATCGATATTTCAATTGAAGAATCGAGTATAGTTGTTATGAGAAACAACGAGAATTGGTTTGAATGAGGACTTGGATTTAGGGACTGTCGTAATTTAGTTCCAGTTTTTATGTCCGAACTATGAATAAAAAACTTCACTACGAACTCTTTTAGATGAGACTATCTAGAGTAATGGTAGTGATGGAAGACGAGTTTTCCCTCTTGTTGACACGGGAAAGAATGTTTACGAGAAAGTCATGTTGATGACATGAAAAATGAAAATTGATTATCGTGGAAATGAGAAATGAAAATATCTGCTTAATCTCGATAGTTATTCACTAGTGAAGAGATTAGATATCGACTGAAGAATAAGACACCAATGTGGTGCGAAGTGATTAGAACTGGATTAAAGATTAATGAAGTGACTATCATTGGGATAATCCAAGTAATCCTGGAAAAGTTTCAGAAGTACCACTCAAATTTATCCAGCTCTAGTAGTTCTGGAGGTACTATGAGGTTGTAGAATACCAAATCTTTTTAGGTCACTGTGGATGTAAATATCTACTGATCCATTTGAAAGAATAATAAAAACTGATATTGATTGTGGCCAGTCAGAGCATGTCTGTTACTTACTCGGGAATAGATGCAACCATAACAACAAATACTCTGGGCTAGAGGTAGATATCATGGTGGTTATTCTTTACGACCATTCAGTTTCAGCAGCAGTAAATTACCTGTAGACCAGAGAGTATACCTTGACAATGGGATTGAGATGTCTCCAGGATATATAACCATTTCGATTTTGGCAATGATAGAGATGCTAGTGATCACAGATACATGTTGTGTATTGGTCACACGACACGAGTTTGATTTGAGATAAAATCATTGGTTTCATATATTGCATCAAATGTGCATTAATAATGATGATTGGGAAAATACATCAGCAGTGATAATTATTCTATCCACACTTGTAATAGTGAACTGCAGATTACAGTTTGTTGATAGTGTTGTGGATTTGAATTAAATGATGTTGTCGAAATATGGTTTTGATTGTATCAAGGGCATGGATACTCTGATAAATTTTGAGATATTGTAAGTTGATTTCAGAGTATAATGAATTTTTGATTATATTGTGGCTACAAATGAAATGTTTATCACCACGAATAGCAAGCTAAGATTGCAATACTTGGAAAACGAGGGTTATTTGATAATAAGCAGTTGATGCTTAAAAAAAAAAAAAAAGAGTCGAGGTTGACTGATATCTTAATGGTAAGGAACTTACCGAGATTTTCCTGAGGAAATAATAGAATCTCCACTAAAGAAGGAATTCGATTTTAACTTTTTGTTGATGTCAAAGAATAGATTAAATATCAAAAGCATTGTACGAACTGCCATCAACAGATTTGACAGATGCAGAAGAATAATTGCATAATCTCTTTGATATGAGTAAATATGTTTGAGTATGTCACTTGAGGAAACATCAGCATTGTTCTTGATATTATGAAGATGTGTATCGACCAAAGACAGTTGAATTGGGGTACTGTCAAGAATAAATACTCATTGCCTAAGTTCTATAAGTATTTGATCAGTTGTAAGGAACTTCGACGTATAAGAAGAACGAGTTTTACTCTGGTTGCCATCAGTTTGAGTCATAAGAGAAAATATTCTCTAGGCAATTGGTCAAACCAGATATACACATTTTGAATTTTTGGAAATGTCTTGTGGTCTGACAATTATACCGGTAGAGTTATGAATTTGATGAAGAAAATATTCCGTAACTTTTGGGCGGAAGTGTAATCATATTCATCAGTGGTATACTAGTGTATACGAGATCCGGAAGGAACCACAGAGAACACATGTGATTGATTTTTCAGACGCTTCGTGAAGCTCAAAGGGTGTACCAAGTTATTGAAATGTAAATCTTGGTTGAATCAAGTGTTGTTTTGGGATAGGTGATATAATCTCACCAGATACCTGTTGATTCCAGTAAAGTAAAGATAGTACTAATTTGGCCAAGACCAATCATTGTACTCAAGATGAAAAGTTTTATGAATTTTGGCAGATACTACAGGCTTTTCCGGAAGGATATTCTAGGATACCCTGACTTATGAACCTATTGACCAAGAAGAAATTTGATATTGGTTTGGTCAGATGAATAAGAAAGCAGTTTTCATAACTGAAACTGAAATGGACTACAACCCCAATGTTGATTTTGTTTAACTGGTTCAGGGAGATTTGTATTTGTGCAAATACGTTGGTTAAAGATTTGGGATATGTGCTGATGCATCATGAGGAGATGATTGCATATGCTTGAGATAGTTGAAGCTGAAAGAATCATAATATCCTGTTCATGAAATTGAGCATGTAGCCATTAGTTTTGCCTTGAAGATGTGGCAACGTGTCTGGAAGGCGAACAATTCATAATACACTCTGATTTGGGAGTTTAAATATATATTATTCAGTCAGAGTTGAACTTGAGATAGAAGAGATGACTAAATTTATTAAAGAATTTGACTTTGATAGTCAATATCAATCAGGGAAAATGAAACTAGTAGCAGATGCAATTAACCGAAAAGTGCAAGGTGCAATGATAGCATCAATATATGCTTTGCAATTTGATCACCTCAAATTTTGAAGATCGGAAAGACTCGAAAAACATACCATACAAATATTGACCGAAGAAATTGGTTCTGTCTCATCAGCCAACGAGATTTTAGGAAGCCATTCAGTGGTGTGTTACGATTAAACAATCAGTACATAGCATCGAATCCTACCGATTCGAAAGAAATGTTACTGTTGAAAGCACACTATAGATGACATAGTGTTATTCTGGGAATGATGAGATGTATCATTCTTGATATCCTATTTCTGACGGGATGGTATAAAGAAAGAAAATTTGGAATGTTGTGGAAATTTGTTTGACATGCCAGCAGGTCAAGATAAAAGACGACCTAATGGGATACTATAGAATTTGTAAGTACCACAATGAATTTAAGGAAACTTCTAGTTGTGAGTTTTATAACTCAAATTGTTTAGACCAAACAGAGATTGTGAAACAAGTTGAATCAGAATTGATTGACTCTTCAATACAAGATATTGAGTTCATATGATAGTCAACATGTCCATGAGAAAATGACATATTTAAGATGTGGATAATGTGTTTTAGTTACAGTGAGTATTCTGTAACAACTGTGATTTAGATCCGAGGATAATATTAGAATTCGAAAACTATTTTCAGAATATCATGGTTACTAAATTAGCAATGAGTATTGCTTAGCATACCCATATTGATGGATAACTGAGAACATATCCAGACTTTGGAAGTTATGTCTCGATTAATACTGATGAATTTGGTGGGAATTGACAAAATCACTATTCACCAGTGGAATTTTCCTATAATTTAAGTTTCAGACAACTTTAGGAATGTCATCCGTTGAGGTTTTGTAGAGCCAGAATTTGCCGATCGCTGATATGCTGAGATGAAAATGATAAGGAATATTTTGACACAACTTGAGATTGTTGAGGAAATGCCATGAACGATAAATTTTCTGCGAAAACGATTGAAATTGGCTTAAGGTGAGCAGATTTGCTACGCCAAAGAGAAATACATCGTTAGACTTCGAGTTGAGAATCAGGTAAATATGAAAGATATTACCTCTGCGATGATGAATATGATTCGTTAAGTGAGGTATGATGTTGCCTCGATATTTTGAACCTTGTGGAATCATAGAGAAGTTGATTCAGTGGTATATCGTTGACACTGCCACGTCAGTTGTTATTGATACATGATGATTCTTATGTATCCATAAATGAGATTGAGACATCTCATATGATTAACTTGCTGAGTTAGACACGATTTGTGATTTCGAGGACGAAATCTTTTAAGAGGGGAAGAAGTGTAAGGCCCCGATGCTAATTAATCCGGATTAATGATGTTTAAGCAAACCCGGATAATTAAAAGTACAGACTTTGAATTAAAGTGTTCCGGACAACAATGCCTTGTAGTCTTTTTGGATAAAATACATCAAAATATACAATAATTATACATGCATAAAATAATTAAAAAACAAATACAAAAAGGCCATGGAATCATCGGCCACCTCATTGTTGCAAGACATGCACTCCACTTTTCATTTTTTCAAGACCCATCTTCATCATTCTTCAACCCAAAATCCACTCTTATCCTCCCTTGTAAATTCGAAATTCTCCTTCCATTTTTTCTTGAAAAATTGTCTAAATCCACATGCAATGGTGGATTTGGAAGCTTCAAGGTTAGGAAAGAAGAACCCACCAAGAAAAGTCAAGTTTGAAACAACATTGAAGAAATAATTCGAGTAGCAGCAGATTGGGGAAGGATTTTCGATCTTGGCTTGGTTTTGTGGATGATCAAGCTTCAAATATTGAAGATAAATGAAGGTATATCATCATCCTTGAGTTTTATCAACATGCATGTAGGATTGAGGGTCGAACCATGGTGTTCATTCATGAAGAAGTTGCTGTCAATTGTAGTCTGCTAAAACCAGTGCATAAACCGTCTGATATTTCGCGTTTTTAGCATAGTTACGTTTCGAATTGGAAACTATAGCTCTTATAACAAGTTGTAGTATTATGTGTTAGCTTTAACTGTCCACCGAAATCAGCTAATTTGGATTTAAGATGGAAAAGTTATGGTCGTTCTACCAACATGTGTCAAATCTGGAAATTCACTGCATGCGAGTTTCATGCATTTTGTTATTCGTATTTTTGGGAATAAATGGCTACGAATATGAATTTTTAGGCTCTAATAAGTATTGTAGTATTCGAGGTTATCTTGCATTTGAAATTGGCCTCACTCAATTTGGAGCTCATATGAAAGAATTATGATAATTTTACCAGCAACTATACAATCTGGAAGCAGGGGATATACGAGTTTTTAGGCTGTACGTTTTTCACATAATGTACATGAAGATGAATTGTTTAGCTTAAAGCTCATAAGAGATGTTTTGTTTTATGTTGGGTTATATTGCATTAGAAACTGGCCTTACATGTTTTGGAGTTTCCATGTGTAAGATATGCAATTTTCCCTAGAACCGCTCACTCTGTCAAAACAGAATATGAGTATTTTTAAATCTGGCATACTTTGCTTTGCATGTGCCTCTAGATGACCGAACTAGCTTCTGGACTTCAAATATGAACTGTAGTACTTTGAGTTTTCGTGATTTCCCCACTAGCCTCAAGTCATTTGGACATCATATGAATTTAATATGAATTTTATACAAAATTGGGTCAAGCTGAAATTTGGTAAATTGTCCTGTTTTTCTAGCAGATTGTCCTTGGCCATTTTACCTAGGCTAAATGAACGAATTTGAAGATGAGTTGAACTGATGAAATGTTCATGTTTGAGTTAGCTTTGAAAATAAATTGGACCCATATGAGTTTATTAGGTATCGGACAAGTTATGAGCCGATCTCTACAGTTGCGCAGACTGAAATTTAGAGAATTGGTTTTGGGTCTAAGTTTGAGTTTTATTTTGATAAGTTTAAGACTAGTATGTGACATTATGTTGTATTTGGAACTGTTATGACCAGGTTAATAGATTCCGGTGTTGACTCGAGAAGTCTCGGTAGATTAGCTTGGGTCGAGGTACGTTGAAATGAGTTTTATCATGACGTCTGGCAAAGGCGTGTAATGATACTACTGTATGACCTTGTCATTATTTGATTTATATGACTTATTTGTCACTATATGATTCTTATGTGACTATATGACATGATGAATATCTTGGATTACATGATATGTGAAATTACATGATTTGTATATACTTTCACATGAGATTGCATGATATATTGAGTTGCATATGTCATTTGATGCATAAATGATTCATGGGCATATCATATTGATCTATCATTCCTTTGATATCCATGATTTGACTGAGTTGACTTACTCTGAGTGTCGGGTACGACGAGCATGGCGATGACAGGCAGTATAGGTAGTAACTGTAGTCACGTGCAGGTGCGACTCGACCTAGACACGAGGGCTGGATGCAGTAACGTACATAGGATGAGTTTTCCTAGCGCAATGTACGTATACTGTCACCCTCTGCTCGAGCTTTGATGATTTGATGATACCTTCCTTTGGACTCCGATTTGGTATCTTGAGATTCGATTCTTTGTACCCATTCATACATCGCATTCATACATGGTATGCATTGCATGATACTTTGTCATTCTTGACGTGATTCTATTTATTTCTCGTACTGGGTTCTGACCCCCTTCGCGGGGGGCTGTCATGTCTTTGTTGTATGGGCATGGCAGGTGGTACAGGTAGACGTACTGCGGATGCTCGAGGTTAAGCATCGATGAATACCGGAGCTCCTTGAGAGCGAGCTCAGGTTATGCTTTATGTTTTGAGTCCCAGTAGTTGTTAGAGTATTTTGACTTCTGTTTTAAATTTACCGGGGTATGCCCCGAGTATCTGTATTTTAATTATGCTACTAACGGTTGATGTTATACTTGGTAATTATGTGATGATCAATGTTAAATTTGAAACTGGAATTATATATTTTCAGTATCAGTATATATGTATCACCTAAAAGCGAAAAATTTTTAGGGCCGTTTGACAAGACATTTGAAATAAATCTTCCGCTGTTTACGCAAATTAATCATTATATGTTAATTAAACACCACATTAGGATCGGGCCCTCACAACACGTATATCTAATGGACACATATCCCAAAAATAGCTATCTGGGTTTCTCACACGAAGTATACTATCCATATCACCTGCCCATACATCCTCAGATCGATGTGTAGACTGCAACGACAAAAGATGTGTGTCAACCGGGCCTGGTTGTCTCATTTGATCCATCCTGAAATATAATACAAAAATTAACAACATTAAACTCAACATTACAAAAACAACCCGTCCGTCGCCCACCGCCGCCGCCCACCACCTGCCACCGCCGCCGCCGGCCGACGCCGCCGCCGGCCACCACCGCCGGCCGCCGCCTCCATCTTCGTCAACTTAAATTTTAATATTTCACATCACAAAAATATACTCCAACAAGTAATATACTCCCACTACATATATTAAAATCATAATTTATCTACGATACACAAATAACAAAATTAAAAAGCTTACCTTAAATATTTTGGAAATAGCTTGATTTTTGCAGAAATGTTAGGAAGAAAATTTGAGAACGAACGGACGAAAGAATTTGCGGCGGAGAATTTTGCTGAAGAACGAAGAAGAAACAAAGAAGAAGAAAATGAGAATGGTGCGGCGGCGTGTTGTTTTTAGGTTAAAATTCATTGGTGTCGCCATCTGAGATGGCGACACCAATAAATATTATTGATGTCGCCAACTGAGTTGGCGACATCAATATAATTTATATGGATGTGGCCATCTGGTGTTGCCATCTCAGATGGCGACATCCATATAAATTAAATAGATGTCGCCAACTGAGATGGCGACATCAATAAATTATATTGATGTCGCCAACTCAGATGGCGATATCATAAAAAAAAAAATTTTTTGTTAAAGTCGCCATGTCAGATGGCGACTTCAATTGAAGTCGCCATCTAACATGGCGGCTTAGGTTAGTTTGATAATAAAAAAAAAAAATCGGTTAAATTGTTAAATTATTTTCGAAAATCGAATATTTAGTTAAAAAACCCATATTTTGTTAGTAGCAGTTTAAAAAAATCCAATTCGGATCTTGTTGAAAGCAGGCATGTGTGTATTTATTCTTATATGTATTTTGTTAGTAGCAATTTAAAGACATTGGACTATGAATTTTATTGTTGCTAAAATAGATGATTTCTCGATATGAAATAATGCAGATTTATTATTCCGCTATTTTAAATCCGAAATAACACTTAGCAGTGTAATAAGTTATAATTCACCAAATGGACAAATATAAAATAACAATAAACTACCAGAAACCTATCACCATAAAGTACTCTCGTCAAATCTGTACTCTTATAGCTTTCTCCTAGAAAAGAATGAGTTTCTTAAATATGTAAAGAACATGCTCTCATTTTTCTTGAAATTGAGCAAGTCTCTTCCTTGAATATCAATCAACCGAGCATTATAATAATTGTATTATTAAAATTAAATTCGATAAGTATATTATTTCTTGAAATCAAGCAACTCCATTTCTTGAAATAATCACATTATAATTATTACCTAATGTTTTTTTTACAAACAATCTTTAAAGTCGGTGTTTATCACGAACTTTTAATTAATTTTTATGTAATTAACTTTGCTCACCTCAATCAAATACCTAGATTCGCCCTGTGGATGCATTTGTGGGCAATCAGAGATATGTTGGATAGCAACATATATTGTACATTCAAGGGTGACATAGGTGGATGGATCAGATTTCATCATTAGATTGCTATTGAACAAATCAAACTCATCCACATTACCCAAGCGTGTGAGTGACGTGTGGCTTTTTTTTCCCCGAATCCTACACTGTGAGGAGGGGGAGGGAGGTCTCAAACTCGAGACTTCATGACTCGCTTATGAGAACGCAAGGGCCTTCAACGAGTGACATGTGGCTTTGATGCTATTAACAAATATTGCTCATAATCCCCAAATAGCCCACCCTTAGTTTAGCTCAATAATTTACTTGGCTTAGTCATACTTAATTGCTTTATGAAATCATATTCTAACTTTTATAAGATGAGAAAATTGAAAATAATAATTAAAATTTAAACAAGTAAACAAAGATGCGAAATTCAACTTTACCTCCAAAAACGTGTCACACAAGTGAGGCTAAGGGTCACCTGATTTTACACACTAAAATCTTGGAGTTTGTCATTAGGGATATAGAAATCAAACTTGACATCAACAGAAGAACTTTCTCCAGTCTCTTTGTACTCGATATTTGTTATCATCCCAGATTCATCATCCATTTGATACTCCGATCTCACCCTTCTAACAGGCACAGTGACTGAATAAATGGTGCCATGATCTGGATCTGTTGACACACTGAGCTGAACTTTGTCCTGTGATTCTATCTCGACAAAATCAGATAGCGCACTTACAACATTGCTCACAATCTTCTGTTTTGCCACTTCACTGACGTCACATCTATCGGAGAAAAGAATCATCTTGAGACGTTGCTTAGCAATTTTGGCATTTGAATTCTTTCTTGATGTAGGTGATGGAAAAATTATCTTCCAGGCCAAGTTTATACGCTCGAAGAAGTTGAGATTAATAGCACCGAGGAGGAAGCTCTCCAATTCCTCGCTGATAGGATTTTTGGAAATCTTGTATTCTGGGAAAATTCCAAGCGGATGTTTAGAATGACAACAAGGGCCGCGGGCATCAAGTGCTGAGCGAGAAACATTGGATGTGGCATTTAAGAACACACTGCAATCCACCTACAATATCGCACGTAAGTACCTTTGCGACAAATATGCTCAATATACAGATACAGATAATAATGCAACACTATCAAAACCAAACATATACACTCCATGAAACAAGGTATAAACGTTGCTTAGATAGAAAATCACGGAATATAGTAAGCATAAAGCACCAGCTAATAGCCTAATAGATTTGAATATTTGATCAGAAGCCATGGTCTTTCATTCAGTTAAGCCATGGTCTTTCATTCAGTTAAGTTAACTATCTCGAACCTGAAATATGGTGAGTCTGCTTTCAACATGAAATGGGTAGAAATCTTTCATAATGATACAAGTATGAAGCATCAAACCTAACTTCAGTGCAAAACATTCAGTCACGCAATGACAATCCCATTTTCACACGGCAACTTATTGTGCAAATTTTTGCTTATACAAATGGTATATTTTATGTTTTGACTCATATCTATCTCTATCTATATCTATATCTATACTCCTATAAAAGTGTGGATCAAAGGGCAAAGTTTTTCATTGTGATTTAACAACTTTGCCCTTTTTTTCTATAAAGTTTTTCATTGTGATTTAACAACTTTGCCCTTTTTTCCTATACTTTCTTACACAAATAAAAAATTCATAGGGATATTGTCACGCCCCGAGACCGGGGTCAATAACACCGGCATTGATTTCCATTACAACTAGGAAACCAATAAGCCTCGTAATATCATAACAACTGAAAACCAGTCTATATTCCATAAATAAAGAAATCATTGTCTGTACAACTGAATTAAAAACGTGAAACTAAAACTTAACAACTGAATAATTAAAATTGTCTTAAAACTTGGAAAACTTTAAAACATAAAATCTTGAACTACGCAGCGGACTTGATTCACCAACCCCAAAATTGGTGCTCTTCTTCTTGCTCTAATTCTTCTTCAGCTTTATCTGGGGATGTAGAGTAAGGGGTTGAGTGCTTTGGAAAACACTCAGCAAGTGGGGGACAATCGATATCATACATATACATAATTTTCATAAACTTGTATCATAACAACTTTGCCATTTTTTCCTATACTTTCTTACACAAATAAAAAATTCATAGGGATATAATTGTAAATTCATAATACTAACAAGGGACATAAAAGAGACATGAATAGTAGAGTTATTAACATTCATTTAGTTATTAATTAATAATGTCTTAAAATCTATAATATATGTCTTAAAATCTATAATATAAATTCTCACCTCTTCATTTTCCACACATTGAATTTACACTAATTATTAAATTAACCCTATAATAAGCCTATAAAAGTGTGGATCTTTGGGAATGTTTTTCAATCTATACTCCTATAAAAGTATGGATCAAAGGGAAGTGTGGATCAAAGGGCAAAGTTTTTCATTGTGATTTAACAACTTTGCCCTTTTTTCTATACTTTCTTACACAAATAAAAAATTCATAGGGATATAATTGTAAATTCATAATATTAACAATGGACATAAAGGGAAAATGAATAGTAGAGTTATTAACATTCATTTAGTTATTAATTAATAATGTATTAAAATCTATAATATAAATTTTCACCTCTTTATCTTCCACACTTTGAATTTACAAGATTATTTTCTTAATTAGTACATCATAATTACTAATTATTAAAAATATTAATAATAGTAAAAATAATAAAATAAAATATACTAAGTGTTAAAAATACAGCATAATAATTAGATATGTTAAGTAAGTCAAGACAATTCAAATTGTGAATCCTAAATAATAATAATAATAATAATAACAACAACAACAACAACAGTAGCAGTAGTATAGTAGTAAAAAATATAACAATAAACATAATAATTAAGAAATATTATAACAAAATAAATGTATTTTAATATATAACTATTAATATAAATTCTCACACCTCTTCATTTTCCATATTAAATCACTTTTAAGTTACAATGTTATTATCTTATATTATAGATCCTATTTACTAATTGAATTAAATAATAATAAAAATAAAAATATAATAAAATGATAAGTGTTTAACAATAAACATAATAAATAAATATGTTAACTAAGTTAGAACAATGTCATTTAGATAATTAGAATAAATTTATAGGCTAAATTATTTGATATAAAAATTAAAGTAAGAAGTGGCATGGTATACGAATAAAAGAGGAACCCACATACCTCAATTAATTCTATGAAATATTATAATAAAATTAACTAAACTAAATTATTAATGTATTAAAATCTATAACTACTGATATAAGTTCTCTAAATTCAAATTATACATCCTAATTACTAATTGAATTAACTAAAAATAATAACAACAATAATGAGGTACAAAATATGGCTCTGCGTGCGAAGCACGTGCTACGTACTAGTATATTGAAACAGGACATACAGTTCATTTTACATTAAAATAGATCACGCTACTGATTACCCCAGACCTGCATTCCAATATATGCATAGCTCAGGTGTTACAAGTATAAATGTCAGCACAATGATTCCTCATTTCACGCCATTAGTCAGCACAATTATAGGAATCAATGATTCCTCATTTTATGCCATTACTCTTGTATATAGTTAATGTAATTAGTTTGTTAATTTCCTGATTATCATCTTGTATTTTGTATCATAAATTTACCGTATATGAATGAATGGAAGAACAAGATTTTACCATCCAAATTCACGTCCTCTCAGTTTGTCATCAAGAACAGTGGCAGTGAGTGGACTTATGTCATAGACAGTATAACATGGCATCAACATGATTTGGATCTTTCCAGAGACAATCCACAGGGAATTTGGAAGATTAATATTTTAGATATGTGGATACAGAACTGAAAGATTAAGTGGGAGAAAAAAAAACTATGACAAGACATGTTATAGTGGAGACATAAAATGCAAAAGAGAGAGAGGCTATAGTTTTTTCATATCAACCTAAACATACATCATGGGCAGCTATCACCGTATATCCTCTTTCGGTGGTGTTAGAAATGCATCAAAAAAGTCAAAATTCAAACATGAATATCATCAAACAACGTAGAAAAAAGGAGCCAAAAGGCAATAAACTTGATTTCGGATAAAAATACACCAACACAACTTATATACTACACCCTAGTCGTATCAAAGCAAATTCTTCACAACAATCAATATACAATTGAGCCTTAAAACAACTATGGTTCGCGTGGCGGCTGCCAAACAGTTCCAGAACAGACTTGGTGGCCACCGATACAAAGTTCCAGGTTGTAAAGGGAGAAGTAGTGCAACACAATGTTTTAAACGAAAACCGCCAACAGAGTATTTTTCCAATATTGTATTCCCTTTTTTTTTTCTAAAAATCAGCGATCAACATTTCATTAAGCCAACAGTTTAGGCAAACAATATAGACTCTGAGACCGTTTCGGCGGACCATGCTTGCAACCTCGGTAAACAAGTGCATACTGATAATGCTATTGCTAACACATAATAAACTAAGTTTCTCGGAAAAACAATTGTTACTTCAAAAACAAAAAAAACAATTGTCGCCATGGAGTTTCCAAACAAAACCCCAAAACACATTATTGAAAAAATCATATCCCCTAGCCAGAAATGACTAGAAAATTCCTTGACATGCGTCAAATTTGAGATAGCTGAGAGCTGAAACAAACCTTACTAGGCGGAAAATGCGTGGAAGCGCGAAGAGAATTGAACTTGTAAGAACTCAGAGCTGCAGAAACCATAATATCACCAGAAATCGCCATTTGCTTATTGATTTCCGAGTTTAAGCAAACTCTTCAATGGAGAAAAAGTTTGTTGAAAAGGGTTGGCTCGGTGATTTCAGGTCCTATTCAGCCTTCACTGCCAGAGTAGTTGCTTAATGTGACGTCGTTTAGGTTAAGTTAAGTCACTTTGTAAAGGCACTGTTGACGTGGACCAGCACTAATTTCATTAAATGTTTATTTATAGATTTCTCCTTACAAATCAAAGCTTAGCTAAATGTCACCAAAGCAAATTACTAGCGGAAATCTATTCATTTAAATCGATAATAATAATTATATGTAAATATATTAATCGGTGGATGAAATTAGGGGTGTGCACCGGTTAACCGGTCAAACCGAAAAATTCTGTTCGATTTTCGATTTTAAAAAAATTCGTTTTCGGATACAGAATTTGATTAACCAAACCGAACAGAAAATCGATTTTTCAAAAATTAATTTTTTAATGGTTTAATTTTTTTAATGTTTTCACTCCTGATCTGATGAATCAGAACTCGTAATAAACTCGACTTTTCTTGAATAAATAGCTTCAAAATAATATTAGAAATTCAGAACTAATCATCTAATTCAAAAAAAAAACGACTTAACCAAAAAAGTTTGGTTAAAACCGAACCAAACAATTTTGGTTTTTAAAATTTCGGAACTGAAATTAGGTTCGATTTCGGTTCAAAACCGAACTAATGAACATCCCTAAATAGAATTTGTTGAGGACTAACAAACTAACAAATCATGTATCAAGCCTATTTAATGTAGCATACAATTCACTTCTATAAAATAAATTTTATGTATAAAATGGAGAGTCTATATATTATAAAATGGAGTGCAAATTCTATTGGCAATTTCTTTTATGTAGGTTCTTATGATGAACAAATCATGTATATACTAGTGCTTATGTGCACGTATGTGTGCATGAATGGCCTATTTTATATAAAATATTTTACCAATTAATGGTTCTTTTGATATTGGTCTAAGGGGCTGTCCTTTGGACCAATCCACCCCACCATATGGAATATTCCAACATGGAGGGGAATTGATGGTTGGATTGCCTCCAGACACTACCACCGAGGGACGGCATCAAAAAAAGCAAATATTGATTACATTGATTAGCACGAGATTTGTTAAGGAAATGAGTGTAACATATCGAGAAACCAGAATAAATCTTTGTGTTGTTTTTTCTATTATGTTTTTCGTATAATTTATCACAAATCGTTGTATGTTTCACCACATGAGCTAACAGTGGGATAATTCTCAAACAAACATGTTACGAAAACTAAACCATTCTTTTCACTACAACAAGGCTGCTGCAGCCAACTAATAATGATATTTCATGAAAATATTTTAAGTTAGTAATGCGAAACAATTCTTGCACAAACCAATAGAAAGCCTGCTATGAATACCAATTTCAAAACACAACCTGATGGAATATTGTCATTCTTATCTCAAAATTCTTCGACTCTGACACCTTCTTGAGGCACAGAATACGCATCCTTAGGCCTAGATTTCTTGACACCAGCAGTGAAGCAAACTTTTTCCCCTCTACTACCTTCAATGGCCAGATTTGTCACCTTGACCCACACTAAGACCTTCGTCTTCATTCCTTCTACACCAATGAGCTTACCCTTTAGGAGAATGCATTTGACACGTGAGGAATACCTTACTACAGACGAGTCCTTGAAGTTTATTTCACAGGGAAACGGTAAATGAACAGTTAATCTTGATTTTGGCTCATCAAATTCGTAGCATGTGATGTTTTGAGGGAAAAGGCCTGATGGCAAATTGTATTCTTGCAGAAGATCCGGCAAAGTTCTTGGTGGCTTCCCTGCAGAATGAGCAGATGATAGAAAAAATTATTTAGCAATGTTTTTTTCAAGGTTTATGTGCAATTTCCCTAAATATTTAGTGATGGTGAAGCATAAGAAACAGGAGCCGCCAAGCGAAATAAAGAGTCTAATGAAATCAATTCATTAAAAATCGGAACTTGGCACCATGGGTCTTTTTACCCAAGGTATGTGTTTTAGGGAGTCAAACTTAATTACAAGACGGCCAACATCTAAGTTGACAAAACTCCACAGCAAAAGTGGATGCTGATGCCAATATCCCACAATGAATGTGAAAAGAAAATTTAGAGATATATTACTTTTGAAGTTATGACTCCGGTGGATAGCAGACTTTAATTGGTTAAATTAACTTAAGCCGCATTGTGTAGGTTTTTGACGCAGTCTCACCACAGGGGTGGCAGGAGTAAATAATGATCTTCAAGACATAAATACACCGGTTCCACAGCCGAAGTCATGAAGACAGGGGAGTAACCAGGATTATTAAATCCGGTGGGCAAAATTATATATATATAAATATATGTGTGTGTGTGTTTGTCATGGTCTCATATCGCCTCAACTTTTAAATTTGAAGTATGGAGTTATCAAATACATCCAAGTGAATCAATCACAATCATTTCTTGTCAGCAGACGAGATGATGATTAAAAAGGTGGTGCACAACACAGTTATCTTTGAATTTGGAAAAACTTCAGTATTGGTAAGAGTATAACAATATCATGCTCCTGCTTTGAGACAGATTCTAGCTTCTTGCAGCACAGTTGAGTACACAAAAATGTTCTTTGACAGAGAATGTGATACATATCCATATTGCCTGCACAAAGAATTATGGAGTGATCTAAAGACCTTAAACTTAAGAGGCTCCTTTACTTAAAAAAACTAGTCTTTTAGATTTGAGCTCTTTTCTTATGCTAATGTTGTAGGTGCTCTGGTGATGGAGCATAAGGGATAAATAGTGAAAAGCTCCCATTGTTGTAAGTGTGGATAATATGACTTATAATTGCAATAGAGAGTGGATTAAAGTGTATGTACCGAATATTGATAGTTAGTCAGGTTTTAAGCCCGAGTTGGGAGCCAAACCCAAAACTAGCCTTAGAGGTGAAAACGCCTCCTAATATTATTTGACATTTGACAATCCTTTGTGGAGCCGATATGGAACTTTACATAGGTATGTTGGCTCTACAAATAGTTGCAATTACTCGTGGAATTTCGCAAAACCTAGTTTAGTGTTAAAAGCATCAAAGTTTATAATAAAGTAAACTGACCTTTGAGCTTGTTAAATATCCATTTTGCTTTTTCCTCAACAACATTCGAAACATTCTGCAATAATAGGCCATTTTGCCAGTCAAAAATTTATGTAACCCAAACGGAATGTGTATGATAATAGAACATAACAAAAATGGTCACATAAACCTTCCAAGCCTAAACCAGAAAATGCAAATTAAATTGATATTCAAACAGTCACATAAATTCATCGCCAGATATAATGATTTTCTTTTAAAATCAAAGGTAGTCCCTGTTTCTTTTGGCTTATTTTCCACCGTTGAGTACACATTTTAAACATGTTGAAAGAACCTAGAGCAAATACAGGGAAAAAAATTGAACCCATTTTCACCTTCCATAAAGGTGAATCAATAATCATTTCAACTCAAGCACATCAAACACACAAACGTAATCAACTGAAAAGAAGATATGAAAAACATCCCCCAACGGCCAACCCTCACTAGTAATAAATAAATAACCAATTTCATTCAGGCTACCAAGAGATGGACTACATTATTAAAAGTAAACAGAGTGCATACAGTGAGATCTTGAGAGATATTGTTGAATTCTTCCTTAGCTTTCTTTGAAAGCCAAAAGCTTCCAGTTTTAATGCTTCCCACTTTCACCAATGCCTTCTCCATTCTTCTTCTTCTTCTCTCTGTGCACAAAAAACTCTTGAATTTTGGCTAAAGCCTTGATACCCAATGCAGGAAAGTGGGTTTTGCTTTACGGAAAGCCTAACGAAAACCCATTAACAAAAATCTTCGAAGCTTTGGAAAATGAGGACAAACATTCAAATGCGACGGAAAAGTGGCAGGATAAAGGAGACAGCCTTACTCACGATTCCCCATAGAGAGTTGGGAATTTGGGATTCTCAGCTCATTGTGGGAATGTGGTATCGGATTCGATTTCTTAATGGGGATTATTTTCACTTTTCTCAGTCAAACTTATTTTTGTAATTCATTATCATAATACTGTTATTATTTGTTCAAAAAAAATTTACTGTTTATAATTTATTATTATAATTTATAATTTAACAGTGGTATAATAAGTTCGTGAAAACAGCCTCTGATATTGTAAGAAAAGACTGCGTATATTATATTCAAAATGCCTGATCTCTTTCCGGACCCTACATATAGCTAAAGTTTCGTGCACCGGAGTTTACCTTTTAGTGGTATAAGTAAGTTATTTGGTCAAGATATTATACTGCATATGTACATAGGCATGACTTTATATTGTACTAGTGTCCATGAACGCGTATGTGTGCATATACATTTGATTGTTTTGTAAAATTTGGTGGTAACTGAGAAGTTGTATTTTTAATTTAATTTAGAAAATAAGATGATTTATTTTTTATAGAGTTGTTAGGCAATATGGTAATTTGCGAGTAAGACAAAATAATAATTATATATATTGACAATGACAATATGGTAATTTGAAGTTAGGTACAATTGTAATTATTATTATTGGCAAACGTTTGTAAATTGTAATCAAATAAAAAGGGTAAAACGATAAAATATTATTGGTTTCAAGCATGTTGTACTAAAGAGACTCTTAGGCATTATTAGTAGTAATAGATATGCACGATCGACCGCGTAGATATGGTATCTGGTTCCTAATGATATTATAGTTTAGGTTGTGGTTTATCAATTTATACCGCATAAAAAAATTATGTGGTGCTTATCATGATCAAATAAAAATTTTAGTCGGATTACAAATTATGATCATTTAATCTACATAACAAAATATATGGTCCGACTTCTATACATCCGATCTTACAAATACCAACACAAACAAACATCTACATACATATTTATGTATCTTGATTTTTACAAACATTCGATCCATATAAATATTTTCCACCAAACGCAACAAAATACGATGAATAAACAAACCTAACTGTGTAATAGTGGGTCCAGAAATCATGGGCTTTTACTTCATCAACACCAATTATTTGGCCCTTTTTCTCATCACTCAAACCTCCAATCCCTCATCTAAAACAACAAGCTTAATTTGGGTCATAATCCTATTTGATTCAGCCCAATCACATAGATCATAATCCTAGCTTGGTTGGGTTGACCATTGCCGTCTTCGTTTCACCATTATATATCATTTTTGAAATTATTTTGTGTATACAAATTGTGACAAAACATTTCGATTTTTAGAAAAACATTTTTAGCTTATATAATAAATTGAGTATATAATATTTAACACGAGAGATCCCATGCCCCCAGCTCATGGAGTCGAGCAAACCACTGATAATATATTTTTATTATTATTCAGTATTAATTTATTTTAGCATCAACAAATTTCATTCAAAATCTCATGAGTTTTTTCCCCAAATTTTTGGTTTTGATGACTTTGAATTATGGGGAGGCGTTCGATTGGGTATTCGGATACCCGGCCCGAATCGATTGGGAATATACCCGATTCCTAATCCTAGTATGTCGGGTCGGGAATCGGATATTTTTTGGACCCCAATTAGGAATCGGGTAGCCAATCGAGTTTTCTTTTTTAAATTATTTTTTATTTTACACGAAATGAAGAAAAAAAACTGAAATTCGGGTACCTGATACCCGAAATTTCGGGTTGAGAATCGGGTAGTTCTTAGAGGTACCCGAAATTTCGGGTTGAGAATCGGGTAGTTCTTAGAGGTACCCGAAATTTCAGATATCCATCCGAACTACCCAAATCGGGTAGTTCTTAGAGGTACCCGAAATTTCAGATATCCATCCGAACTACCCAAACCCCTATTTACCCAACCCAATCACATCCCTACTTTGAATTATACCCTTGAGGGGAATTCGGACTAAGACCAAATCCATTTTCCCAAATATACATGGAGTAGTGGGATGATCCCAAATGAATTGAGTTCATCAATACCCTGACGGCCTGACTCCAACGTCTGTACGGTATAGACAGAAGATTACAAATTTACAATTTTCTAATTTTCTTTGCCGAAAGGAAAGGCCACGAGGTTTTTTTTTTTCCTTTTCTCTTATTGTTTTAAATTGACAAATCATTTGTTTAATTAAATGATAGATGTTGTAATAACATTAAAAGACTACGTACCAACAAACTAAGCTTTTAATCATAATATATTGTGGTTGACTATATAAATCAAAGAAGAAATCAAGTCGGGTCATGCACATACATCAATCTTCTATAAGAGCTTCTTTGAGTCAGATTATTCTCGTCTTTGGACTCCAAACATTTTTTAGCATTGTCTTATTCGGTCATCCCTTGCTCTCATGAAAGTGCCCAAATTCATACACTCTACTCGATGAACAAGTGCATTTACCGATCATTTTGTTATTAATTTCGGTTGCATTGCACCATGTGATTTTGATCCAATATGTTACGTACGTATAAATATAGGGATTGATAAAAATCAGATAATATTTAAGGAAAAAACATTGATGTATTTTTAGATTTTAAAATCGTAAAGTTTATTTACAAAATAAGGCTTTAATTGGAAAAAAAAATAAGAGATTGAAGTATTTTTTCATCAATAAATGACTTTTTTTATATTTTTAAATATATAATACACATACATGTCTACTATATATTTGAAGATTAATTTATAAAATAAAAAATAAAAAATCTTAAATCATATCTGATAGATTTATATATCAAATTAATCTCTTCTAATTGTAAAATAGCTCAATTAAATTGTTACAAATGAAATTTCAATCTCCGAGAAAATATACAATTTTTTTTTTATCGATAAATAAAAATTATATAGATCAAAATTAAACCAGGCAATACCCACATACAAAAAAAAATATACAAATTTCATCACCTTCAATGTTGCTGCCCTACTTTCAACCGAAAATTATTTTTAACACACTGATGGATTGATGGTACTAAATTAATCAAAAATCCCAACTCTGAATTTTGACTCAACAACAATAAAAGATTTAGATTAGGGTAATTTGATATATTTTAATACAAACAACATTTAACATACTTTAATACAGGTTATTTTCATTAAATTAAAAAATAAATTTATTTAATAGAATTAAATATCAAGGAATGATTACATTTGTCTCCCTTATAGAATAGCTTATAGGTGTATAACAAATTTCCCCTCTAGTTTGAACAATTATATCTGATTTTCTTGTACATTAGCTGTATTACAATAACACACATCTAGTTTGTAAAATATATAGGAAAAAGTACAAATATTTCCCCTATGATTTGATGGAGATAGATTTAATTGCTCAAATTAGATGGGAAATTTCTTAATCATGAAAACTGCATGAGGTTTATACGTAGCTCACAATATTAATGCACCAATTGCATTCGGGGTTTCCTAGTCCAAAATAAATATTCACATTCAAGAGTTTGATCTGCCATTAGAAGCAACATCAAACTCAACTTTCATTCAGAGTGTTCTTAGGGTTTGACATAATGCAGTTAGGTGCAGCATTAAACCCACATTCATTCATAATGCTCTTAGGGACAGCATCGACATGTGGCGCATATCATTAGACATTGTGTATTTTGCTCATCCATTATTCATACCTTATCAACTTCTTTGTTTGTTGTGCATTTATCTTTCCCTTTTGCTGGCATCACACCACTTTGCTTAATGATGATAGAAAAAACAAACAAACCAGGTGGTCCTCTTAAATTTACACAACATAAATGGTATGCCTTGTATCAATGAAAAAAAATTATACTATACATGTGGGGTCAGTCTATACGGTGGCGTAAAGCCTCAGCTTCAATTGTCCGCCCGCCCAGCTGATAAGAACTCATCTTCACTTTGAAGATACTTGAGTTCAAGTCCCACAAAGTGCATAAAAATATTTAGCACATCCCCTCTCAAAAAAAAATCTAGGTTTTACTCTTTAAATTAGATAAATGTTATTCACATTGGGAAAATATTATTGACATAACAATTATTGTTATGTCAGAGTAATTCCCATAAATTTAACAAGAAATTTGTTCTTGGCAGCAAGAATATGGCAATATCATAACACTTACATTAAATCTTTTATTAAGTTTAATTTATGTTTATTGTTTAAGTATAAGTAAATAATTGTGTTTTTTTTATTAATTGCGGATCAAAGTTATTCTCAAACTTTATTATTCAAAATTACAACTTGATTTTATAAATGGATTAAGTTGGAAACCATCATTTTATAATTGTGTAATTGAATTTTTTTCCGGCAATCTCATCTGTAGAATAGCTTTTCTAGACTTCTGACATGAAAAAAAAAACGGATAAACCATTGTAGAATAGTTGCATTGTGAATTCTCATCTAGTTTGTACAGGAAAAATTATAGTTGTCTCGCATATGAATTGACATAAAAGTATATAATAGATGAGGTGACGTTAATTTTTAAACTAGATGAGCAATTCGTAATTGTTTAAAATAGAGGGGTCTATACGTAGTTCACCCAAAATTTTATTGTATGTTTTCTTATTATTATATTTTAATTGAAAAGGGTTAAAGATATAATCACAATTCAAAAACTTTAAGTTCACAGTAGTATCTTATTAAAGAAGCAAATAATGATAACATTTTTTTGGAAAAAGCAAATACCAATGTGCCACAAATTGATTTTTTTATGATACTTTTATCAACTTACTTGCAAAAATTACTCAATATAAAAAATAAAATATACCTAAATTAATTTCGATATTTCGTATAATTTTTGAAGCAAATTTAAAAAATATATATTTAAAGCTTTTGAGCCACAATTAGAAAATCGAACCAAATGTCACAATTTTTTTTAATATTTCATATTTTCACCGAAATTTCTCTTATTTCCACCGGATACCAAATTCATCCACTCCATCACAGATCCATGAAAATATTGATGTTATCATCAATGTCACTGTTCTTAAATACATCATCAAACAATCGTATATCCACACCCTCCGCCCCATCATTCCAAAGTATGCTTGAATTTTGTTTCATTCGAAATATTCATTTATTACCTATAAGATTAACTATATGCTATAGTAAATAAACGGTAGAACATCATAATATTACAATATGTCACATGGAAGGACCAAATTGTGACCTTACTTCATTCTTTATGTCTGTTGTAATGACTAAACAAACAAAAGAGATGTAGTAGCTCAGTTGGTATATCAGCTCTCTCTTCTTTCGGAGTGATTCGGTATCGAGTCCCACACGTGGCGGAAAATATTTGCCCCCCCCCCCAATCACAAAAAAAAAACTATTGAAAATATGATTATGCCATTGGCATGTTAGAAGAATACAATAACAATTGAATAAATAAGCAGATATTATTAATGTTCTTTATAAATTCATCCTCTTTTCTTTATAATAATTTAGTAATAGCCATCCACCTTGAATTAATATTGGGCCAAACCGCCAAAGGCATGTCATTTTATGATAATTGGGCTTATAAATTTTTTTTAAAAAATTAAACACCTCCAAATATATATGTGCCTATATAGAAAAAAACAACAAAAACAAAAGGAGGAGGAAACTAGACCAAGACCTCATCAACTGAAGATAGTTTTACAATGACAATGAACATAAACACATCTTATCATTTGTAATTGGTCCTTTTTATTTTAAGAAAAAATTGTTCTAAATAACATTCGCTTAAAATAAAAAAAAAGAAGGCAAATTGTGGAGTTTGCAAAATTAATTTTACAAAAATATTGCATGCTAGTTGTTTTTCTTGTTTATTGTTGGGGGCGATCACATTATGTAATTTCTCATTGGTCATACGAGACTCGTTTTAATACACTTTTTGTTAAAAAAATTAATAAAAAAAATAAAATATTTAACTTCACAAGAGATATAAATATTTAACAAACCAATATAAAAATAAAATATCTAGCATGATTAAAACTTAATCGACGAACAAAACATCTTTGTTCTTAATTAATTGATGGTGACTTGCAAATACCTAAAAAAATTAAATTAATTTTCAGCAAGCCTTTAATGGCTACACAATTTTTTAGTTGGCTTCAATTAAATTGATGATGTCGTTTGGTTACGTGGATAAGTTTTGGTGTTCTTTTTAGAGGGAAAATGAGCTAAATATTTCGAACTCTAGTCTATCCAAAATGAAAGTGAGCTCTTTACCAGATAAACTAAGCCCAAAATTCAGTTTGGTGAATTGCAATTATGTGGAAAATAAATAAATTTTAAAACTTATAATAAAGACTGAAAATTCATACATTTTTTAAAAATAATTAAAATGGTAACGCCAATTTTTTTTTTAAACAGAAAAAAGAAAGAAATAGTGGCGTTGCCATTTCTATTATTTTTATAATAGTGAATCAATCACATCAAACTTTTGATATGGTTGAGTTTCCTTTAGTTAAAAGTAGACCACTTCTTTCATTTTAAACCTTTAAAGCCAAGAAAAATTGCAAAACAATCCCATCGAGTATCCCAATCATAAATTTATGATTATTAAAAAAACAAATATGTAGCGTGATGACTTAAAAATATAATTTAAAGAATTTAGCGGGACAAAATATCGTGTTAAGAGAAAAATATACATGCATATATGAAAGTGACATGTTCGAAGTACAAGTAAGAAATTTAGGAAATAGACGAGATCGGGGTGAAATTAAGAAAAGGGTTGGGGTGCTGCCCCCTCAAATTTATATATATACAAAAAGTCTTCGATTTTGAGGCTTAATGAACAAAATATTAAGAAAGATGAAAATGAGTTTAATGAATTGAAATTAGCAAAAAAATCGAATGAGGGAAATGACGGGTCACCGAAACCTGCCCGAAAAAAACCCCAGGCAGTAGGGGAGGCGCCTAGGCGCCTCACTTCATGGAAAATTATTTCCAGGTAGTGTGCGCTTGCACCTAGGCGTCTGTTCGATGAATTTTCTGAAAATTGCACCATTTGGCGTGAAGATGTTTTTTTTCATGATTGTTGCCTCCAAATGGAGTCTTTTGATGACATCCTTTGACTTAGTATATATCCATCCCATCATTGAATTTAATAACAGATTTTTGAACTTTACCACCCAAAATTCCAAGAGAAATAGCAAGATCAAAGCATTTATGCATCATATTCATTTGTTCTTGAAAAAGAGAGTTTGCACCTTTGTGATTGGATGTTCTTTGTGATTTGGTGTGCTACAATCACAAGAGAAGTCATTGTATCTAGGGAGATGATTGCCACAAACCGAAAGTACCTTGTGCGGGCAAATTTCTCTTAAGGACAAAATGTTATATACTTGCATCGACTTAAGACGTTCATCATTTCTTTTCCAATAAACTACATACGGAATCCCATATAATGCGGACAACAAAAGTCGATTAATATTATAATTATAGGCTACTCCAAAAAATAAAAATCATATAATGACACACTCAATAAAAAATATTATAATTTGTTCCCTCAATCTTAAGGCTATATTCACCCGTGGGTAGAGCTGTCAGCACGGGCCAGCCCGACCCAACGGGCTGGCCCGCCCAACCCACGGCCCAACCGGCGCCCAACCTGTTTGGGCCCGCCTCCAGGCGGGTTGGGAAAAACCCCAACCCAACCCGACTCGAAGCGGGCCGCGGGTTGGGGCGGGCTGGCCCGCCGAAATATATTTTTTTTAATTTTTAATTTTTTTTTTAAAATTGAATTTTTTAAAATTTTTTTTTTAAAGAAGTTCAAAAAAATATTTTCAACTAACTTGCCGAACCTGGAAATGATGCTAGAAGAATACTGAAACTTGTTTTAGGTTTATCTAGATATTAACACTGCTACTAAAGAGCTTGATTAGTGAATCAGTATTTTACTCAATTTTGAAATACTTGTTGCAACTTTAAAGCAAGACCAAATGAAAAATATACAGTAGATCGAATGCTTCAATGTGATATTGAGTATTTATCTGTGGATTGAGCATAAAAAAAGAAATAACATTTTTTTTTAAAAAAATGGGACCAACCCGCGGGTTGGCCCGCCAAAAACCCACGGCCCGTTTGGGCCAGCCCCATATAGGCCAAGCCTGCTGGCGGGCCTTAAAATGCTGGCCCAACCGCCTATTTGGCGGGTTGGGTTGGGCCAGGCCCCATTTTGACAGTTCTACCCGTGGGTGGGATGATCATTTTCTACTCACTATTTTTCTACTCCACGATATTACTACTTGATAATTTTTAAAAGGAGGTTCAATATAAGCCTCAAAATTAGACCTGTCAAAATGGGTCAGCTCGATCCAAACGGGTTGGGTAAACCCCAACCCAACCCAATCCAACCCCGGTGGGCTAGCTCACCAGATTTTTTTTTGTTTTTTTTTTAAATTTGTAAAATTTTGTTTTTTTTAAAAAAAAAAATCTTCAAAAATTTTTGCTTAAGGTTTTATCTATATATTAACTCTACTACTAAAAATATTTGACTATGAAATCAATATTTTATTCAATTTTAAATAAATGTTGCAACTTCAAGCAAACCAAGTGAAATTATATAGTAGATTGGATGCTTCAATGTGATATCGAGTTCATATTTATGAATTTATACCTAGAAAAAGAAATAACAAATTTTTTTGTTTTAAAAAAAGGGGGCCAACCACGCGGTTGCCCTCTGCAAAACCCTCGGCCCATTTGGGCTAGCCCGTATAGGCCTCGCCTACCATCGGGCTTAAAAAAATGCTGCTGGCCAACCCGTCTATTTGACAGGTTACGTTGACCTGACCCATTTTGACAGATCTACTCAAAATACATAAAATCTTTGCAAGATTAGACTAGCATAAACTTAAGGCATGAATGTTGAGCGTGTAGCTCTCACATGAGAACTTTCTCTTGTTACACGAATTTTTGTCTGTATATAGTTTAAAAGTTCAGAAAGTTTACATGTTGAAAACATTTGTTTGTTAGGATTGCAGTAAATGTCGCAATCTGACATAATCTATTTTGACAACTCTACTCAAAATACATAAAATTGTTGCAAGATTAGACTAGCATAAACTTAATGCATGAATGTTGAGCGTGTAGGCTCACACATGAAAACTTTATCTTGTTACACAGATTTGTCTCAATACAGTTTAAAAGTTCAGAAAGTTTACCAGTTGAAACACATTTGTTCGTTAGGATTGCATCAAATGTCGCAATCCTAAGGATTAAGAATATTAAATTTTATGAGTATCATCAAATAAATCATCTCATACAGTTATGATGTACTGCTACTTCTTTGTATCGAAAACTTCTCAGATTAAGGATATTTATCGTTTTTTTGTATTTATATTGTTAACATCTTTCTTCGTTGAATACACATTCGTTGGATTTGAGTGATTATTTTTTTTGAACAATTATTACAACTATTTGGGGAGGTGGGACGGAAACTTTAATACGAGATCTGTGAGTCGTAATTACGATCGATACCAGATAGATTATAAGCAGTCGGCTATTTAAATGATTATTTTTAAAAAATAAAACTTCGTGAACTTTGGATTGTGAACATACAGCAAAAAGGAATTTTCAAAGCAAATTTAATATATGAATGTGGATCACATTTTTCATTTAATTACAAGTCAACAACGACTTTATGATAGAAATTGAACTGACGTTTGATCGCAAATTGTGGCACGCATAAAAATCTACCATCAATTTCGTATGTGAATTAGGTAAAAATACAGTGTACACACACTTTCTTTAATATATCCATATTTATTATAAAAAATATATATTATTTTATTCTCATTGAATAAAGCAGATTTATTTCTAGAAAACTTAGCTCTATTGCCACCAAATATAAATAATTTTCTATTTGTAAAAAATTATTTTTACTATAAAATAAAAATATTGTATATGCAAACTGTAACATTTAAAAAGAACCTGTCGAATAAATGCCTACCATAATCCACATTAATTAATCACGTCTTGGCTTGAATTTATATCTATACAATATATAATTATATAAGGATATTAGTGATCCGACCTTTTCCGACTAATATTTAATACACACACAATGTCCTTACTAATATAAAAATTATCATCACACATGTCATCTATGATCTATATGTCCATCAGGTACGTTATGTGTCATTCACCTTCATACAAATTATTGTCATATCTACCATACAAATTACCATATTACCCTAAAAAAATATTAAAATCCAAAAAAAAGTAATAAAATACTATATAATCATTTCATAATTAAATTTAAAAAAAAACTAAAATCAATTATGACATCATTTAAAAAATATATATATGCAACAATGCGTGCAGAAGGGGACTAATATTAATATAAACATAATATATGATATTGGCTAATTAATCCTAGTCCACCCCATGTTTACTTCACAATGCCCCAAAATAATCCAAATATTATTTACTGTTCTGACATGATACTAAATCCTAATTTACAGGTGGATAATTAGTCTCG